>CM076584.1:1706445368-1706752353 GCA_034641835.2 Pinus albicaulis | reverse complement strand
GTTGGGTAGTTGAGTCTCTTATGTAAATCCACTTGGATGGATCTTTGATGTAAGTATGAATATTTGGTGATAGGAACTTCATAGAGTCATGTACTTCATTGGAAAATATGTTTGAAGATTCAACATGAACTCAGGGGGAGCTTGGTCACTTCAGTACATATCAGATCTGCAGAACGCTTCTTCTGCAGGGAGAAAAGGGGGTGAGTGTGTTGGTTTTGATCTGCTTGGTTTGTCCTTTACCTTGATGTGAGGGAGAGTGACATGGTGTTTGAATGAAGATAATGATGTGCCCTTTGCCCTTGATGTCAAAGGGGGAGAGTGACATGGTGTTTGAATGAAAATGAAAAAGTGATGTCGGTGACATATTTGGGAGGGTGACATGGTATCTATTTCAAGTGTGCTTGCTTACCATCATAGTTGCCATCAAGTCCAAAGGGAGATTGTTGAAATATGATGCGGGATGTTGTCCTTGATGGCAACCCTTTAAATGAAGATGAAGACATGCGACTATTAATGTGTTTTCCTTGATGGAAATCACGATGATGTTTGATCATTGACTTGATGGGCTTGTGTGGTCAAAATCTGGAGTGTGATATGATGCTTATTGATATGACATGCCTGAGTTGTCCTAAAGGCAACCCTAGTGATAAAGATGATGGCAACTTACTTGATGAAGTTGTTGCTTGGTAGAATATGAGTTGTTGAACCAAACCTGATGTATCTAGGAACATATGCAGACGATAGAAAAGAAGTCAGCATGTGCTCAATCTTGATGAAAAGAGTATGTCTCTAGGTATACGCGGATCTGTCTAGGGGAAGTCGCGTATGCACGCGGAAAAGAACGTTCCAAGTCGCGTATGGGAAAAAGCGTTCTAAAAGTGCAAAACCAGGGGTAATCACAATGGTATTGACCCATTGTATTGGGTAATGTTCCGCCTAATTGACCCCGTCCAGGAATACCATCGGATGTAATGTGGTTTTGGGGTCATGGTATTGAAAAAGGGGCTCATGGTATTGAAAAGGGTAAACCTATATAAGGAGAAGAAATTCGTTATGTGGATCATGACTTCATGGGTGCATTACAGATTTACAGAGCCGGTTTATTTTCATAGCTAAGAGTAGTCCAGATGAATTATTAAAGAGGTTACTTGAATGATAAATCTGAAGGTATGATGCACCAATGATGAAGAAGGGGGTCTAGATCTGAAATGCATAGATGCTAACTGGAGGCCTAGATCTGTAATGAGGCGAACATCTAGGCGAGCATCTGTCTGAAGTAAAAGGGTAAATCTGAATTGAACATCTGATCTGATGAAGTATGCTGCTCTGTAATGATTGAAGATCTATATGCTACTTCGCCGCGGAGGAAGCGCGTATATACGTGGCTTCGCTGAAGTAAAAGCGCGTATGCGCAATGAAATATACACTGAGGTATACGCTGGTTTGTGTGGACGGAAGCGCGTATATACGCGACATAAGTGAAGGGAAAGCGCATATTCAAACTAGGGTTTGCTGAAGCAAGGGGTATGAAATATCTGATCTGTTCTGCTGTGTTTCTGCTATCTGATTTGTGTTGATAAGTATCTGTTGGTGATGTATGTTTGTGCTTAAAAGTATGGAAAATTCGTGCGATATGGTAGTAAGTGCATCAGTGGTGTTATTGAAGTTGTTGGATCCGGTGTGAAAAGGGAGGTCGTCGGCATTGAATTCCAGGAACAGTGCGAAGGAAACGAGATCGGGGGGTCGTAGCTCCCTTCCAGGAGAGGCTGGTAAACGAGTCAGGGGGTTGGAGCTCCCTTCCAGGAGAGGCTGGTAAACGAGAGCAGGTGGGTGCCTGCGTGCTGGTCAAGTCTGCGCCAGCACATATGTTGTAAGATGTTTTCTCTATAATAAAATATTGAAGGCTGAGCAACTGCAGCGGTGGTTTTCTCCCAATTTGGGTTTCCACCTAAAAATCCTGGTGTTCATGTGTGATGCTTTGTGTGATGGCTTATTCTGTTCTTACTGCACATGTTTACTGTTTATTAAACATCTGATGAATGAATGATGGAATAATAGGAGTGAATATTTAATTACATATCTAGATCTCTGTGTATACGCTAGTTTCATAAAGGGGATCCGCGTATATACGCTAGTTTACTGAAGGAAAGTAGCGTATGGGTTTTTAAGGAATGAAAAAGTAAAAGATTTGATTATGCAGTAAATACTGATTCACCCCCCCCTCTCAGTATTTTTCCCAACAACCTCACCAAAAAATTAGCGACTGTTACAGGTCAAAATACCTCCTCATCAGCTCAGAGGGGAAGACTAATATGGAAGAAGTACAAAGACCTAAATTAAACCTATTTCTGCCATGGTAACGCATATATAGAACAGAACAGGAGAGTTATAACGCAGGCAAGCAATACATTGGCTGCGTTAGTGGCTAGGGAAACGCTCTGTTTACACTGGAGGGACGCGTTACCCGTGTTTTAAGTTTGAATTGGGAAAAGAGCGCGGAGAAAGATTTGAATCTCCAACTTTCCCTCACAAAGGAGTCAGTTCACAAAGGAAACTGCAGAAGCACCAGTTCATTATTGGTCATTGCCATAGAAGAATGAACTCCAAAAGAGGCAAAAGCATGGAGATCAAAGAAACATCTAAGTTTTTTCCATTCCAAACTAGTGGAAAGAGAAGGGCAACAATGGCTTTCTCCCTCTCTTATAAGAAGGAGCTGAAGGCTCTTAATTGAAGGTCGAAGGATTGCTCAAGGATTCTTGCATATTTGTGGAATAGAGAATAGCATGACATTGTGAAGGCCAAGAGTCAAAGAGGTTCCTAGAGAGCTTGTTGACTTGGACTTCTTCACTAGAGAGAGAAGAGAGATTGGGAGACTGAGGAGGGCTTGGTACAACCGATGGTTGTAATCCTCCTTCTTTCAAAATCAATAGAACTATGTTCATTTTGTCCATTCGATGCTTAATGTTATATTGTTGTTTCAATATTTGTTTAGTATGATATGAATGGCTCAGATGTGTATAATCTAGATGTTTATTGTTGATTTAATTGATAGAATACTTGTTATATTAGAAATTACGCAGGTGCTTTGACTGATTGCAGGACTCAGATTTGGAGCCGGTGAAGAAGGACTCTTGCTTTGCTGCGTAGCGCTCTCCAAAGGATTCTAAAGCTGTCAAAGAGGTAATTCTCTATTGTATTCCTTCAAGTCATTTCAAGCTAATATGAACATGCTCATGCCATATTTGTGAACAACATAGCTAATCTTACTGTCTGCCTCGGGCACCGGAAAGCCCTGAGAGGGATATACGAAAACCAACCACCCAAGCAGTTTACCCTATAGCAGAATTGGCGACTCCACTGGGGAGTGTCCCCATAGTTTCTGGACTATTTTTCCCTTCATTTCTTCTCTCCTCTGTTCAGTATCCTTCCAACCATTTTTTGATGCCCAGTAGACATACCAAACGCTTACAGAGTTCAATCCTATTCCTGTCTGGCCAACTGAAGAGATTTTCCCTGGTTAACGCGACCTAAGTAGTTCATCCAGTGCGTTATAACGCGGTCTAGGCTTAAATACAGTGCATTATAACGTTGTATTTTCTCACAGACAGAGCGTTACTCAGCCAAAAACCCTGCTGTTCACTACTGTGACTGTGTTTTAGCTGTAGAGTTTTTTGGCCACCAGTACCTTTCACAGACTGAATCCCCGTGCTTGTTTACTAAAGTTGGCATTGATTATTTGTTTCTCTTATTTAGTTAGTGTGCAAAGCATTTACTTTTTTAAAGAGAAATTTTTTTTTTCTTTCTACATATTAGCTGAGTTTATTCTGAAAGTTTAGTTCACAGACTGTTAAAGAGGTAGATAGAAGTCTGAATCTTGAAAGTTGAGCTGTGTTATTTACATGTTGGTGCATGGATGATCGATAAAGAAACACTCTTCATTGAAGTTAATATTTAGAGCATGTTTTTCATGGTTTATTGAGTCAGAGTCTCACTATACTTCATACGTCCATTCCCCCTCCGCAAGACTAATAACAAAGTACAATAAAAACAAAACGATAATAAAATCAATCTAATAACTCTTTTTTGAGCTCGCACAAATAGTAGTTCAGGCTAGGATCTTGGGTTAGGAAAGTGAGAAAACTACCCAAGATTTCAAAACTTGAAAACTAGAGTCATTAACGAGTGAAATCCTGCTACACTCACATTATTGGGACCGTTCCTTTACCGGAGCTCAGCGCGAGACAACACTTGGGTGCACTAGAAGGTAGCCTGCCTTCGACTGCATCCTGTGGGTGTGTTATATATTGGGGTTCCCTTCGGGGATGTTGAAACTAGATCGGGGATCTAGGTATTCTGCCCATATAGCACACTGTCCTTGACCGTGGACCCCCCTGATGATGTCTGTGATTTGAGGTATCCTTAGTGGCCATACTTTTTAGGGACTTACACAAGGTGACTGGGACGGGCTGTCTTGGTACCTGAAACAGACAGACCCACTCTGTCTTCGGTCTTTAGGAGGGTACTCGTCTTCACGAGAGTGCTTACACCTATCGTCTGAGGTTCGGGTGAAGCTCTAGAGTGACCGTAACTGTACTTTCGACCAACCCTCTCTGTATGCTATTGTGAGACTGGATTTCATCACCAGTGAATGGTAGTACTCAGACAGGGCACCCTATACTGGCTGCTTGCTGATTGATTTTAGAGAGTCTTTTCTTTTTAGAAAGTGTGTGGTTACTGTCACTTGATACTTCATAATATATCACATTTTAATAAAATTTGTTAAAATTAAACTGGTCACCATGGCGTCCCCTGACCCACGCCATTTTTCTCGACGACAGCAAGGTCTACCTCCTCTAACTCTAGAGGAAAGATTGAACCTTGGTGAACCCGGGCCTTCTACGGAAGAGCAGTCTCCTCTGACTAATCTGGATTACCACATAGACCCTTATCAGCCGGAACTCCTGGAGGACCCTTTCACTGAAGGCGTTGTACCTAATTACAATCCTCCACTCACTGATCCGTTAGGACCGGTGATAATCCAGATTCCACCGTGCCAAGATATGTCTGCGGCAACACCAACATCTATTTTTCCACCGGTATCCACAGGGTCGATACCAATGGCAACCATTCCTGGTTCGCCATCATCCTCCCCACCGGTGGTCAGTTATATGTCGTTACTGGGTAACCCCAGTAGTCAACATATGCCTACCCCCAACCCTATGGTCAACACAACTGTCAGTAGTTTACCGAACCCTTCGGCATCTACTCCTACCGTGATCACGTTGGGGACCATGGTAACTCCTCCCACGAGAACGACTACGTCGGTGCCCTTTAGTAACCCTTTCGGTTGGAACCCTCTGTTGAGTTCAAACCCCCTGGCCACTACACCAGGGGGTAGTGTTATCAGTACACAGGTAGCAGGGAATATTTCTCTTCCTATGCAATCCTTAGGACAAATGGGACAACCCATTGTAAATAATATCCCCTTAAGTGGTTCAAACATAGGTGTAGGATCTATACCGTTGCCAAATTATGCAAATACTAGTATGCCTCTGGGAAACTCTATTGCATCCATTTGGACTAACCAACCCCAACCTCTGTCTGGAGTGGGAGGGCACTTTTATGCTGGGGGAAACCAACCATTTGCCCCTCAATACACTATGCCCTATGGACAACAACCGTATGTTCCTACTCCTCCACCTATGGGAGGTTTTTATCAAAGTCCCACTTACCCTTCTGGTAACACATGGATGGGAGGACCCTATGGTCCCAATAGTCAGCCCATACTGCCTTGGTTATACTCGGGGGAAAATCCACAATTGCCATTCTTGGCAGCTTTGGACATACCCGACATCCATAAGCTGACGAACGATCCCATCAACCATAACTCGCTTTGGCCTCCAATACCGCATAAGATTCCTTCCGATATCCCGAAGTTCGACGGGAAGCATGGGGACGACCCGGCCGCACACATCACTACCTTCCATTTGTGGTCCATATCCAATTCCATGGTAGATGATAGTGTCAGACTTCGACTGTTTTCTTGCACCCTTACAGGCAATGCCGCCAAGTGGTACATTTAATTACCACGTGCCGCCATCAATACGTTTGGCACTTTAGCGACGGAGTTCTTAAAGAACTTTCAACTACCAATTAGATTGGAAACCGGAACAGAATTGTTAACATCACTGTGCCAAGACACCGCCACCCACATCTCCGACCATATTCATGAATGGAGACGTAGGAGGAGGCTTGTCAAAGCGCCAATACCGGACCATCTCTTAGCCAATTGGTTTTGCAAGTCTCTTTTACCCCATATCTCTAAAGACATTGGCCTTTCTAGTGCGGTGACAGAAGATCAATGTATTCGTCGTGCCCAGCACCTAGATTTAATTTATTCACAATCCAGCATGCTTTACGATCTACTTCCCCATGCCCCTAGTAACCCAAACCCTCCGGCTACTCGGAAAACCGGAGCTCATGCTGATGGTCTCTTCGGCACGATCTCTGGTGTAGCCACCAATCAGTCTCGGGGGCAAACCTCCCAGCCATCTGTTAGGGTCCCGTGATTTGGCCGATTGGCTAGCCAAATGACGATGTAACATCAAACCAAGCTTTGGAGCCCGAGGACCTAGCCTTCCTGGACTCAGAGAGGGCTCTCTCTATAAGTGCAAAATATGTCGGTGTGTTTACTTGCGATGTTCTGATATTAGGCTAGTTATGAAGTGTGTTTTTGGTTTTTTTAGTTTTTAAGTTTGTGAGGGATGAAACTGATCAAATACATAAGCTGGATAACAAGATGTAGATAAATTGGGCTATGGGGTCAAACAGGTCAAGGAAGCTATGAAGTGATGATGTAAAGCTGCTGTAGGGCCGATTTGATTCACAGTAGAAGGGATCTCTGGGAAAAATGGATTAAATGAACAATAAGTTGGTGAAAGACAAGGGATTTCAAATGCAAACTAGTTAATAGCAGACATAAACATGTAATAGCAAGCCATTGATCATGCTAGGAATAACTATAAGCTAATCAATACATAGAAATCAAACATTCCAGCCATACATAGAGGTATAAGACCCTCTAACTTCGGGAAATGGCTATCAGACTTTGGGGAAAACACATGAGACAAACTAACAATTCATAAACTATGTCGGAACACCTAAACATAGTCTCTAAGTCATTGGGCACTTGGACAAATAAGTTTTCATAGTTTTAGGCAAAGGGCTAGATCGGGACTAGGCCTCCTTGGTTCAACAAAATGATCAACAAATCAGTCAAAGAGAAAGTTTTATGGACAGGACTATGGGCAGCTGATAGGTAGGTAGGGCAAACCATACATCCTATTCAACATACATGGAACTGATGAATAAAACTTAGCAACAATACCTTAGGTTACTAAAGAGCAGCTAAGAATTCTTTAGCATAACTAAGGGAGAAGAAAAACATCAAGCTATGAAGATTCAGGGATTTTGAGGTGCCTCCATGGGCATGTCTCAAAATCAATCTTTACTGATCTATAGCAGCAAGGAAAATGAATTATGAGTGAAAACTAGAAGACAAAACACATTAAGAAGCACTATACCATTCTACCATGTCAAGGAATCCATCAACAAGCCTTCAACATTCCTCAAAAGCATCCAAGAGGCAGTCCAAAAATCATAACTCAAGTGTATTCTTCAAAGCTCATATGACCAATGCATTAATTCTTCTCTCAAGTTCAGCCTCCGATTTACAATGAGAACCATGGGATAAATAGGCTTGAGGGAGGAAAACCTCATGGAGCAACTAGCTATCCCATTGGCCAAGTCAAAATATCTAAACTTGTCCTTGAGGCTTTGCAAAGCCCAAGGCACAAAATATCCCATAAAATATCAAAAAAATTGCTAAAAATGGAAATTATATTGACTTTACATGATTTTCCCATGATAAAAATAGCTTAACGCACATTTGGGAAAAGCAGATTTTTGGAGTTCAAAAATTACAAAAATACTTCATATTTATGCCTGAAAAAGGTCCCCTGACTTGCTGGATGCAAATGGAAGCCTTCCGATGTCGAAATGAGGCTCATGATGGCTCGTTGGAAAGCTCTCTGTGTCTGCTTTCCGGCGCAAGTGGAATCACCTCAATATGATCTCTGAAAGTCCCTCAAAACTGTACCTGTGCGCAAAAACCCAGAAAATAGCAGGCTGCTGATATGGCGGGCAGAATGTGCAAAATGAGGCTGTTTTTCGCCAATTTGGAGGGGCGAATGATCTTCAAATGCCCTGAAAATCACTGGAGACCTGCTCATGGAATTATGGAATCCATCAGTATCATCCTCCTCCCTTGAAAAATCCTCGAACTGAAACGGCGCAATTATGAGTTTTTGACTAAAAACCCAAAAAATGCCGAAAAACAAAAAGTTGCCGGAATAGGCCCAAAATTGGCATGCATGACCCTCAAGGGTCCATAGCAACATGCTCCGAATCTGATGCCAAAATATCAAGGGCTGATATGTCTTTCTTCTCTTTCCGTGTCGAGGCGCTCCTTAAAGCTGGTAATTCTGATCATCATCCTTATCTTAGTGCTCAAGCTAACTTGAAATTTCCTCTTGTTCGGCACTATCCTCCTACGGTTCTGTACACTGATCTTCACCTTTGTCATGTTGCTCACAATTTGTCTTGCTTTGAGGCATTTGACCTAACTATGCTATATGCTTTAGGAAGAAACCAAGCCTTTTATGAACATTTTCTCTTTTGATTGAAAATGGCCACTATCTTGTTTGGACGAGATATGGACAACGTAGTTTGAGATAAGATCTGAAATGTTTCTTTGAATAAGTCACCTACGTACTTCTTAAAAACGGTCCTTCAACTATGTATGCACTTCAGCCATGCAAACCTTTAACAATGGTACCATGTGTAAAAGATGGGATAACTGCTTTGTAGATTCCCTGTGTACTGTTTTGAACAATCACCCCTCTTGTGATTTGGTTAGGCCAACCTACACTGGTAATTGTGTTTTCAAAACAAAACTCAAATATTAAAACCCTGCTCTTCAGGTCATTCACCTTAAAAATACTTCTGTCAACAGATTTCTATAAAAGATAACATACAGTGGAAAAGAAAAGAGACTCTTTGGTTAGGTGAAATATCAGCTCACTGTGTTTAAGAAAACACCTTTCACTTGTGAATTTTTAGAAATCAATCACCACCTTTGTACCTCTGGCTTCAATGTTAAACTCGATCATCAACAATGCTGCCTTCTAGAAAATGGCCCTATTCACCTTCAGAAAATCCCTGTTAACAAATCTTCAACATGATACGAAATGGTTTTTGTAAAGGCAGACCCAAGTTAGATGTAAAATCAATGTACATTGGTTTAAGAAACACACTCTCTGCTTGTGAGCTTAAAAAGGTCCACCAACACCTCTATACCCCTGCCTCCAATGTTTAAAGTTTCAACCATCAACAACTCTGCCCTTTAGAACGTGGCTCTGCACCTTTGGAAAAACTATGTTCAACAATCTTTAGAATGATACAATGTAGTGCAATGAAAAAGCAGACTTAGTTTAGGTGTAAAATCAATGCATAGCGCTTTGGGAAGACCAGCTCTTTACTTGTGAATCTCAAAGGTCAACACTACACCTGTACCTCTGTCTTAATATTAAATGCAATTACCAAGAACTCTTCCCTTTAGAAAATAGCCCTTTTCATTTGTAAAGTTTTAAGAAAACAAACACTGCTTTTGTACCTCTGCCTCCAAAGTTAGAATCCCATCAATGAAATCTGCCCTTCAGTGTACTAGTTATCCTTAGAGTCTCTTTGTCAATCAGCTTTTCAAAATGATATAATATGGTGAAAAAGAGGGCGGACCTAGGTTAGCCTAGGTTAACAATACACGGTGCTTTATGAGGGACACTTTTTCTTGTGAAGTTAAAAAGATCCAAACATCACCTGTGTACCTCTGCCTTCAATGTCAAACTTTAACCATCAACAACCTCTGTCCTTCAACATGCTGTTCACCTTTGGAAACTCTTTGTTAACAAATTTACAGTGGGAGAATACAGTGAATGAAAGGTAGTCCGCTTAAGTAGTGTGCTGTGAGGAAATGCCAATGATTACTCTGTTTTATGAAGTCTTAGATGTCCACCAACATACCAAACTCCTTGCTCAAGGAGGCTTTCAACCATTTAACAACTCTGTCCTGTGCAAGTGTATCCTCTTCTCACTGTTTGTATATCAAGCAAATCACCACACATATGTTAAGAATGTCAATCACACAGGTTTGGGGTGATAAATGACAGAGTTTTTTTAGAGGACCACAAGCCTTTAGGTTGAAACTGTGTGAGCTTTCCTTTCAAAGAAAGTATGTCATAATTCCTTCTACTGGTTGCATTTCACTGTTTTGACAATGTGGCAATGTGTGGAGGACTTGTGAGGACAGTTTCTCTCTTAAGACCAGAACCCTGCCTTTCTATTTAACAAAGTCTTCTTTGTAGTTTCAAAAATGTAAACCTCTACCTTTCGATGCTTTGAAGTCCTAAGCAGGCTGTCCTCAAACTTAACACCCACCCTTCTTGTCGAAATTTACTGTTTCTCTGTGTATGCTATTTCACTTTAAACAAAATCATGCTCATTTGTAGCGTTACCTTTTAAATTTCGAGGACAAATCCTTTGGAGGAAGCTTGAAAAGCACCGGAATCTTCAGAAGCTGCGCGGCATTCTTTGTAGTCAGCCCGTCGCGCCCAAAACACCGTGGGTGGCCTGTCGGGTCGACTAGTCGGGCGGTCGGGCGGCCTGTACAGGCACGTCGCGCCACTGTACAGGCACGTCGCGCCGACAAAGGAGACAGTGTAAAAACCGTGCCAGGCACGTCACGCCAAAACCCAGGCACGTCGCGCAAGTTTGCAGTTCATTTTGAGGGCCTTCCCGGTGTCGGAATGGGGCGCGAGATGGCTCGTTGGAAATATGTGGAAGTCTACTTTTCAGAACAACTTGAATTTTGTCATTTGGTGTCCATTTGATCCTTAAAAAATTGATTTTCCCAACACTGGTCAAAACTGGTAAATCCTGGTGCAGAAATGCATCGAGTTGTTTGTCAATTTCATTTGCAAAGTGAGAGGTCAGTCATGGTTGGTCTGTAGCAGATGGAGGCTTTTTGGCTTTTTGATGATTGCCAAGGGTAGAATGTCTTAAAGCGCCACTTCCTAACATAGGGGAGGCTTTTGAAACAGACTTGGACTTTTCGTTTTGGAGCTGATGGGCAGACCAATAGGGCTGAAGCTAGATAGGATAGTGATAATGAGGTTTTGATTTTGACATGGGTGGACTGAAAAGTAGAAAGGGCGAAAAAAGTTTTATGAGGGTTTTCTAGATGACATATTGACATAAGGAAATCAGTTTCTAGAAAACTCAGCTGTAGATATAGTCATCACTAACATGTAAAAAATACTGATGGCTAACAGTGGCTCCATTTGGGGAGGGCAGCTCCTCGTCAGGAGGTGTCCAGAATTCAGATTTTTGGCTTATGAAGACCAGTGCCTTGTCCATTGGTGCAAAATTTACCCTTCTCTTGATGTTATTTCTGAAAAGTGACAGCATGGTTAACATCAATGATACTTCTACCTACCCCACTATCTTTCCTAACATTTTTTCTTCTCTTTGGCGCATTTGAACTAGCAGCCTTTTGACAATGCATATTTTTCTTTTTGCAAAATGAACCTATATACTTCTACTCTTATATCTGCCGGGAGTTCAGATTAAGCTGATGAACTCCTTCATTTCTCTACCTATGCTAGATCAACTGTCAAGATTAAGCAGTTTGACAGGATTTCATTCTCTAATCTACAACATGAAATTCAAAAATGATCAAATCAGGATTAGGCAGTCTGATTTGTCATGCATTTGCGGCATACAAGACAAGCTGCACACAAATGTTATTCTGCAATAAAAGGAAACTAGACAAGCGGGGCTAAGATGTACAATGTGTTTTTCATCCCTCGCTTCTCTCTTTGGTTCTGTTTTAGGCATGTGGAACCAGAATCTCTCCCTAATCTAAGCTCTGTGATAAGTCAATCTTACACAATGTTGACTATCTTGGCACTCACTAACTTATCAGCAAATAAATTTAAACATGCTCAGCTATGATTAGGCTAGATAGTTGAACAAGACATTGAAGCACTAGTAGCGGAATTTAGACTTGCTCGCTTTCCGAAAAACTATTTTTTGGAACATGGGGCCTTTGTTCTATCTTCACTTGCCCTCTTTTCTGCTTTTTACTGTTTTTGACTTTCCTATCTTTTACAATATTTCAAACAAACTACAAATGAAAAGGTGCTCACAGGCTAAGCTTATTTCCTATTGTTGTCTTTCTATCCTGATCTAATCTGTGCACAATAGACATTTGTTTGGTGAACTCTGTTTTCCAATGCAACCAGTCAAGTAGATGCTCACATGGGTGATTCTGGTTTAGTTCTTTCATGATGCGGAAATAATGAAAAGGCCACTCCCATTTGGTTTGTTTCTGGATAGTAGAGCTTAAGTTTTTTCTCATTCTTGGTAGCAACTTGTTTATGATAGAACCCACTACCCCTACAGATTTCTCACGGAAAACAACAAATAGATCTTGGAATAATACCTGATCTAGAGGATTTGATACATAGGATTTATTCAAGACTACTCTTTCAGACTTCTCAAGGAAAACAACAAATGGATCTTGGAATAATACTTGATCTAGAGGTTTTGAGATATAGGCTTCATTTAGGACTACTCTTTCTTCCACTTGGCTATATTTGGGACCTCCCTGGTAAAACAACTCTTCCTCATAATCACTCGAACTGTCAGACTCATCATGTATTGCAGTGTATTTTTCAATCCAAGATGATGTGTTTTGATAGGGCGGGCTGGAAACTGTGTGAAGGTCATCAGGTTGATGGGCAGGGATACACTTTGATAGTAAATTATCTTGAAAGGATAGTGTGACAACTCCCATGTGTTTATCAACCTCTACTTCTTCATCTGCAATTTGTAACTCAATGGAACTGGGTAACTGCAAATATGGAGTTAAGGAAGATTCTATGTCCAAAATGATTTCCTCAACTATTTCAGGCAAAGGATTCTCATTTACAATATGCTCAAGAATTTCACCATCTTCCTCAAACTCATCATCAAAGCTGAAAAACTGTTGATTTCCAATCATGTGCATGTTATCTCTGACGGGCTAAAGTGAAGTAGAGCAAAAAGTCCGAGACTCTTCACTTACTTCTAAACTTTCAAGGTTCTCCTCATGAGTGTCATAGATGACCGGTAATGGCTGCTTACTTTTCTCAAATTTATGAAACTGAGCTTCCTCCCAAAATCAAAAACTGAATCTTCTGCAAAGTTAGCTTCTGTTTGGAAATCATATAAGTCAACATATTGATCAAAAATTTGAGAATCATTAACATAAGCAATGTCACTAGCCATGTACATTGGATTGCCAGATTTCTTTTCTTCAACTTGATTTACAAATCTATTTTCTGACTTATGATATGCAGGATTAACAGGAGAAAGATCAGAGAAGTTTTGGTTATTAGTTTCTGCATCTAGTAACGGAAAATGCGTTTCTGATGGTTTGAGAGCTTCTTCCTTTTCCATTATTTGTTTGTCTATATCACTTTCATTGTATAAGATAAAAGAATCTAAATTGGAATGAGTGGAATAAATGGGAGTATTGTTTTCCATGACTGCTTGAGTTACCAGAGGTTGAGTTACTTCTAGTCCCAGGTTTTCCATGACTGCTTTAGGCATGAGGTTATGGGAGGTACCCGAATCTAACATGGCATTATGTAATATATTGACTCGTATGTTCAGGCTCACATAGGAAGGAGAAACAGACCCTTCTTGGTATTGACCTTCTATTTTCGGGCCGAATAAGAGCTCGGGTTTGTTTTCAGTTAGATTTAAAGTATCTGCTTCGCTCCCTATGTCAAAAACTTTGAAAATTTGAGATCTATACCTATCTACAGTTATTAGCTCAGTAAGGGGTATGGTAATTTTTATTTCGAACACTTCCCCTTCGAAACTAAAAGGAGTTTGTAGTTTGGGCAGATTTGTTTCAGCTTTTTTGGACATGATCTTTTCTATGCTCTTAATTTGCTGACTCTGATTCGGGACTTTGTTTGACACCGTTACTTCGGGGGTTTTTGTAGAGGTGCTAAGAGTATCTGAGCTAAGACTTGTTTGAATAGCTTTATCCTTGTTTTGGTCAATTTTCTTGTCCATAATTTTGTTGCTATCCATGGCTTTTTTAGGGATGGTGTCAGAGGTTTTAGCAGTGTCAGGGCTACCCTTCTTGGAGTAGTCTTGGTTTTTTCTACTTCTAAGGTTATACTGCCTATGAGCTTCTATAATGGAATTCTGAAAATCTATGACAGGATCTTCGAGATCTTCATCATTGGTTTCTTCCTGACTTGGATAGCATAACTCTTGCTCTTCTGCTGTGAGGTAAACCTTACTCTCGTTATCAGAACCTATGAGGTTCCAATGATTTTCATCAATGGGTTCGGTATCCTTATCCTCTTTATCAACATAATTCTCACTGAAGGATGGTCTGATTTGCTGATCATTTCCTCTTGGTTTATTTTGAGACTGACCTTTTCTAAAGCCTTGGTTCTGGTTTTGAGGGTTTAGTTGGTTTTCCCTAGGAGGCACTTTTTCACTCATTTTTTCCCACATCTTTTTCATGGATTTGACCAAGCCATCTATTCTAGGATCTAGGGAAGGAGATGAACTGGATACCTCATCTCTATATGGGACTTTTCTTTCTAATCTAGTCCTAGCTATTTTTTCTGCTAAATTGGCTTCTTGTTTTATGGCTACTTGTTGCATTTCCTCTAGGGTAGGGGGATCCTTGTCTCTCAGATGATATGTCATGTCTGGATCAAAACCCTCGGGGAATTTTGCTAAGACTAAACCAAGTGGGGGTTTGAAGTGAGGTGGGAGGGCGTTATACACATTGTTGAACCTAGTGCAGTATGCCTGGACACTTTCCCCATTTTCCTGTTTTAGGTTGTTATATTCTGACAGGATTTGAATAGGGTTCCTTCGGACTTCCCACTTGTTCGCGAAGACTTGGCAAAGTTCTAAGATGTTGTGGATGCTGTTTGGAGGCAAGCTTTTAAACCATGTTTTGGGTTCTCCACCCAGGCTTTGGGCGAATATTCTCATTCTGACGGTTTCGTCGTGTACTTCCATGTATTCAAAAGCATCACTAATCCTACTTACATGCTGTTGAGCTGTGGTGGTGTTTTCTCCGGTAAAGTGTGGGATTTTGTCTTGATATTTATTTGGGAGAGGAGCCAAGGGCGGTGGCAACACCAAAGGTGCGTACCAGGCTGCCATGACTGGAGGTAATGGATGATGTGCAAGATGAGGACTAGTAGGCTGAAATGAAGTGGTTTGAACAGTGGTGGTTTGACCAGGTGTGGTGAATGAACTTAGACTAGTGATCTGGTTTTGAGCAGATCTGGGATGATAGGAGCCAAATTGATAAAGAAGCTGGAAATCAGGAGAAGTGGTGGGTGAAGCTTCTCTAATAGTACTCTGTGGTGGGTCTAGGGGTTCAAGATCGTCAAAGTTTACCTTACTATATGATTTGCTTCTGGGAAGAGCTTGTGATGACTCTAGTTCAAAAGGTGAATCTAGTACGATAGTGCGATGTTTAGGTACAGATCTTGCTGTACGGGTGGATCTACCAGTAGCTAGATGGTGAGTTTCAGAAGCTTGCCACATAATCTTTTCTGGGTCATCTACTATGATAGGGGGATTTGGGTCTGGATGGGCTCTGGTATTGATTCTTCGTGAAGCCAGATTTTAGATCCAGGGTTTAGAGAGAATGGTATTGGTGAATGTTTTGGATGAGTGATTTTCTAAAATTTTACTAAGGTGAAGGATGGTCAAAATAAAAGGGATGGATTAGTGGAGTCGCCAGGTGGAACTGGGTTGTTCTTGTGAAGATAGCTATGGTCCACCACCAGTAACTACTCTGAGAATGTTTTTGGATTTTCTGAGTTTTATGTGCAGCCTATGGTTTGTTAAAGTATCCTAGACTTGTTTCAACACTTTGCTAGGGTGATGAGAAAAAAGAGTTTACTCTAAAAAATGGGTCTAGGGACTGCTTGCTTGTTTATGGTACCTAAAGAACTAAAGAGTCTATAAGAGTTTGCTGGACTATTATGTACTCAGTGTCCCACCATCTCCCGCTATGTTAGTGAGCGATGGGATAGGTCTGTCGGATAGTAGCCTAGCGTTTTGAAAAGTAGTAAGGCTTACTAGAAGTTTAGTGGAGTCGCCAGGTGGATTGTCAGTTGTTTGAGATATACTTGTATGGTCCACCACCAGTACTATCAAAAACCAATCTAAAGGAGTTTTTTGTGGTTTTTTCTCCGAGTTTTATGTAGTTCTGCTGCTTTGGAAGAGTTTCCTATAACCGACTCATCATTTTGCTAGGATGGTGAGACAAACTTATCTTCACTTTCTGAAAGTTTGACCGGATTTTGAGAGTTCCTAAGGGATACCTAGGACGTTTTGACTAAGGTCCTACCGTGATCGCCATTATGTTAGTGTATGCATGAGGGCAACCGATGGTATTCTAAAATTTAGCAAGGTAGTAAGGCCTACCGGAGGCTAGTGGAGTCGGCCAGTGGATTTTTAGTTGTTTTGAGGCATATTTGCATGGTCCACCACGCATTTCTGACAAAAAACCAATCTAAGGGAGTTTTTTGTGGTTTTTTCTCGAGTTTTATGTGCAAACAGATGTAAGAGTGTTATAAACTCCGATTCATCACTTTGCTAAGATGGTGAAACAGAGAGTTTACACTAAATGATTCTAGAGGTCATGGTTTAAGTTAAAAGTTGAAGGACTAAGGAGCCTATAAAAGTTTTCTAGACCGTCATGTACTCAATAGGTCTCACCGTGATCGCCATTATGTTAGGGAGCAAGTGGGATAAGTCGCCAAGCTAATATTCTCAAAAAGTCTTTAAAGATGAGGGAAATCAAGTTTTTAATCACTCGCAGTCCCACCGTGATCGCCATTATGTTAGTGGCGATGAGGTGGCTAAAAGGCGGGTATTCTTGAAATAAGGACTTATAGAGGCTCAATGCATCCCGAGATTGCCGCCAACTCAAAGTCCCACCGTGATCGCCATTATGTTAGGGTCCCGTGATTTGGCCGATTGGCTAGCCAAATGACGATGTAACATCAAACCAAGCTTTGGAGCCCGAGGACCTAGCTCGGACCCGTAGAGGGCTCTCTCTATAAGTGCAAAAGATGTCGGTGTGTTTACTTGTGATGTTCTAATATTAGGCTAGTTATGAAGTGTGTTTTTGGTTTTTTTAGTTTTTAAGTTTGGGAGGGATGAAACCGATCAAATTCATAAATCGGATAACAAGATGTAGATAAATTGGGCTATGGGGTCAAACAGTCAAGGAAGCTATGAAGTGATGATGTAAAAAGCTGCCGTAGGGCCGATTTGATTCACGTAGAAGGGATCTCTCGGGAAAATGGATTAAATGGACAATAACAGAAAGACAAGGATTTCAAGTGCAAACTAGTTAATAGTAGACATAAACATGTAATAGCAAGCCATTGATCATGCTAGGAATAACTATAAGCTAATCAATACATAGAAATCAAACATTCCATACATAGAGGTATAAGACCCTCTAACTTCGGGAAAAGGCTATCAGACTTTGGGGAAAACTTCATGAGACAACCAATAACCTAGCAACCATGCCTCAACACCTAAACATAGTCTCTAAGTCATTGGGCACTTGGACAAATAAGTTTTCATAGTTTAGGCAAAGGGCCAGATCGTAGACTAGGCCTCCTTGGTTCAACAAAATGATCAACAAATCAAGCCAAAGAGAAAGTTTTATGGACAGAACTATGGGCACTGGGCAGTAGTAGGCAAACTGTACATCCACTAAGTCATATACATGAAGTTCATGGAAGGGGGAATTTAAAGTAATAAATTAAAGGAAGGAAGATGTACCAGAATTTTCTTTAGCATAACTAAGGGAGAAGAAAAACATCATGAAGATCCGTGGATTTTGGAGGTGCCTCCATGGGCATGTCTCAAAACTAATCTTTACTGATCTAGCAGCAAGAAAATGAATTATGAGTGAAAACTAGAAGACAAAACACATTAAGAAGCACTATACCATTCTACCATGTCAAGGAATCCATCAACAAGCCTTCAACATTCCTCAAAAGCATCCAAGAGGCACTTCAAAATCATAACTCAAGTGTATTCTTCAAAGTCTATATGACCACGCATTAATTCTTATCTCAAGTTCAGCTTCCCTGATTTACAATGATAACCATGGGATAAATAGGCTTGAGGGAGGAACCTCATGGAGCAACTAGCTATCCCATCGTCATGTCAAATATTCAAATTATCCTAGGTCACAAAGCCCAAGGCACACAAAATATCCCATAAAATATCTAAAAAACTGCTAAAAACGGAAATTATATTGACTTTACATGATTTTCCCATGATAAAAATAGCCTCCAACGCACATTTGGGAAAAGTACATTTTTGGAGTTCAAAAATTACAAAAATACTTCATATTTATGCCCTCGAAAAAGGTCCCTCGACTTGCTGGATACAAATGGCAGCCTTTCCGATGTCAAATGAGGCTGTGATGGCTCAAAGAAACTGTCTACTCATGCGCAAGTGGAATCACCTCAATATGATCTCTGAAAGTCCCTCAAAATCGCACTGTGTGCAAAACCCAGAAACAGCAGTCACCATATGCTTTTTTAATGTGCAAAATGAGGTCGTTTTTCGTCAATTTGAGGGGCGTAACATCTCTCAACACTAAAACCGCCGGAGACCTGCTCATGGAATTATGGAATCCATCAAGATCATCCTCCTCCCTTGAAAACCTTCAACCGAAACGGCGCAATTATGAGTTTTTGACTAAAAACCCAAAAAATGCCGAAAAACAAAAAGTTTAATAGGCTCAAAATTGGTATGCATGACCCTCAAGGGTCCATAGCAACATGCTCCGAATCTGATGCCAAAATATCAAGGGATGATATGTCTTTTCTTCTCTTTCCGTGCTTCCGGCGCTCCTTAAAATCGCCGTTTCGATCATCATCCTTATGGCCGTTGCTCAAACCGGCCGAGCCGGCCGTTCAAGACTATCCTCCTCCGGTTCCCGCTTTCCGCTCGATCTTCACCACCGTCATGTTGCTCCCGTTGTCTTCGCTTTGGAGGCATTTTGACCCAACTATGCTTTTGGAAGAAACCAAATCGCCTTTTATGAACAATGCCCCGCCGGATTGAAAATGGCCACTGCATCGTTTGGACAGATATGGACACCGTGGATTTGAACATGCAACAATGTTTCTTTGAATAAGTCACCTCTCGTACTTCTTAAAAACAGCCTCCTTCAACTCGTATGCACTTCAACATATGCAAACTTTTAACAATGGCACCATGTGTAAAAGATGGGATAACTGCTTTGTAGACTTCGTGTACCGTTTTTGAACAATCACTCCTCTTGTGATTTGGTTAGCCAACCTACACCGGTAATTGTGTTTTCAAAACAAAACTCAAATATTAAAACCCTCGCTTCTTCAGTCATCTGTATCTTTAAAATACCTACTAAGCGATTTCTAATAAAAGATAACATACAGAAGGGAAAAGAGATTCTTCGGTTAGTAATGATTTACCACCTGTTTTAAGAAAACACCTTTCAAATTGTGAATTTTGAGAAATCAATCACCACCTTTGTACCGTTTCAATGTTAAACTCGATCATCAACAATGCTTCCTTCTAGAAAATGGCCCTATTCACCTTCGTAAAATCCCCCGTTAACAAATCTTCAACATGATACAAAATGGTTTTTGTAAAAGGCAGACCAAGTTAGATGTAAAATCAATGGCTGCTGGTTTAAGAAACACACTCTCTCGCTTGTGAGTTTAAAAAGGTCCACCAACACCTCTATACCCTCGCTCTCTCCAATGTTTAAAGTTTCAAATCCATCAACAACTCTGCCTTTAGAACGTGGCTCGCACCTTGGAAAAACTTTGTTCAACAATCTTTAGAATGATACAATGTAGTGCAATGAAAAAGACTTAGTTTAGGTGTAAAATCACGTACAGCGCTTTGGGAAGACCAAACTCTCTTTACTTGTGAATCTCAAAGGTCAACACTACACCGTACTGCCTTAATATTAAATGCAATTACCAAGAACTCGCCCTTTAGAAAATAGCCCTTTTCATTTGTAAAGTTTTAAGAAAATAAACACCGATTTTGTACCGCCTCCAAAGTTAGAATCCCATCAATGAAATCGCCTTCGTTGGGTACTAGTTATCCTTAGAGTCTCTTTGTCAATCAAATTTTTCAAAATGATATAATATGGTGAAAAAGAGGCGTACCTAGGTTAACAATACACAGCGTGCTTTATGAGGGACACTTTTTCTTGTGAAGTTAAAAGATCAAACATCACCGTGTACTTTCCGCCTGTCAAACTTTTAACCATCAACAACCTCTCCGTCCTTCAACATGCCGTTCACCTTTGGAACTCTTTGTTAACAAATTCACAAAAGTGGGAGAATACAAGGAATGAAAGGCAAATCACGAAGTAGTGTGTTGTGAGGAAATGCCAATGATTACTTCCGTTTTTTTATGAAGTCTTAGATGTCCACCAACATACCAAACTCCTTGCTCAAGGAGGCTTTCAACCATTTAACAACTCGTCCCCGTGCAAGTGTATCCTTCTCAATCGCGTTTGTATATCAAGCACCATGCACATATGTTAAGAATGAATCACACAAAGTTTGGGGTGACAAATGATGAGTTTTTTTAGAGGACCACAAGCTCTTTTTAGGTTGAAATCGTGTGAGCTTTCCTTTCAAAGAAAGTATGTCATAATTCCTTTTACCGGTTGCATTTCACCGTTTTGACAATGTGGCAATGTGTGGAGAGTGACTTGAGACAGCTCTAAGACTTAACCCTCGCCTTTCTATTTAACAAAGTCTTCTTTGTAGTTTCAAAAATGTAACCCTCTGCCTTTCGATGCTTTGAAGTCCTAAGCAAAGCTGTCCTCAAACTTAACACCCACCCTTCTTGTCGAAATTCATCGTTTCTCTTCCGTGTATGCTATTTCACTTTAAACAAAATCATGCTCATTTGTAGCGTTACCTTTAAATTTCGAGGACAAACTTTGGAGGAAGCTTGAAAAGGTCTTGTATCTTTCGTAAGTCACAAGGCTGGGCATTCTTTCGTAGAGCCGTCTGCCGCGCCCAAAACACCGTGGGTGGCCCGTCGGGTCGACTCGCCCGGGCGGCCGGGCGGCCTCGCATGCTGTGCACATCGCGCCACCGTACGTGCACGTCGCGCCGACAAAGGAGACAAAGTGGTAAAACCGGTGCTGTGCACGTCGCGCCCAAACCTGTGCACGTCGCGCAAGTTTGGTACCATTTCGAGGGGCCTTCCTGTCGGAATGGGGCGCGAGATGGGCTCGTTGGAAAGCTGTGGAAGTCTACTTTTCAGAAAAACTCTGAATTTTTTCATTTGGTGTCCATTTGATCCTTCAAAAATTGATTTTCCCAACACTGGTAAAAACTGGTAAATCCTGGTGCAGAAATGCATCGAGCTGTTTGTCAATTTCATTTGCAAAGTGAGAGGTCAGTCATGGTTGGTATGTAGCAGATGGAGGCTTTTGGCTTTTTGATGATTGCCAAGGGTGAAAATGCTCCTAAAGTGCCACTTTCCTAACATAGGGGAGGCTTTTGAAACGGACTTGGACTCTTCCTTTGGAGTCAGATGGCAACACTAGTAGGGTCAAGCTAGAAAAATAATGATAATGAGTTTTGATTTTGACACGGCGGACTAAAAGGCAGTATACGAAAAAAGTTTTATGAGGGTTTTCTAGATGACAGATGATATGAGAACGGGCTTAGAAAACTCAGTTGTAGATATAGTCATCACTAACATGTAAAAAATACTGATGGCTAACACCATCCTCGATTGCCACCGCCCCCCATCAAACGACTCCTCTCCCCCTTCAACAGGTAAATTCTGCAAAACCTCACAAAGACCTAGCGGAAAGCGTAAGAAGAATAAGAAGAAAACATCTTCTTTGGAAGAGCAATTGAGCACCGTAATAATTCTAATCACAAATGTCATGAACAACAAAGAAAGATGTGTCTGCAGGCGAAATTTCCTCAGAAAATCAGTGGCGGAGGACCACTTCGACATACAAATGTCCTCGGTTGCAGGAATGCACCAATTTTATTGCTAACAAGGATTCCGGGAGAACACCTCGCCGTTCTTCACAATCCTTTCCCAATCAATGCTAGCAACATCAACATATGGTTGGACAATCCGCCACAACCCCATCAACGGGCAATGGTGGTTCGTATCCTTCCTATTAATAACTAATCATTACCAGGTGGCATCGAGAGTATTTGACTCTCTCAAACTCAAGTTGCTAAGGACCTCCTACCATAGATGTCAGAACAAGGAACTAGTTCCAATCCGTCGCCGCCCAACGATTTACATATCGAAAGGCCTACCGTTGAACCCGTAATTCGTCCCCCCAAAGGGACACTTCGACGCACGACTCATAATACTCTCTCCGCACGTGCGGCCCCCAAAATTCAATATTGTAGAAGATTTGGTGTAGGCACCGTCACTATGTCCGTACTTGAAGACATAAACCTCGTTCAGCACAAAGGAAAGCCTTGCTTTCGGCCATTGGTGGAATAGATCCTCGTGATTCCATGCTAGCGTATTTGATATGGAAAAGGCTAAACCTCGCCTCTCGCATCAACTCGCATTCCAGCAGTTGTGTCGAAAGGAGACCCATCCGTCGCATTCCGTCATAGACGAAGGTGCTTCGACCTGCGTTATGTCACGTTTCGTCGGTCGAATTTAGGTTCTCCTACTCTAACCTCGTACATCGACCCCTCAAAGCTTTCTATGGCCACACTTTCCCCTACCAAAGGATACTCTTGCTAGCTTTCCCATCACTCGAGGGAAAATGGTAAACGTGGACGTTGAAGTCGTAGAACGTCATCTCCACTATAATCTATCGTCTCGGTCGCAGCTTGGTCTTATGCTATGATCGCTATCTTCCGTGTCTTCGCCTTCCGACTAAACATATTTCCATTGGATGGGAAAATAGCTGTCGACCAAAATGGTCTTTATGCATCGCTTATTCCACTTTACTGGCAGTCCCCACTCTAGAGGCATCTCGTTCTTACGTTAGTATCGCACCAGCCTCTCGAAGACATCTTCCCTACCGGGTTGTTTTCCTCTACCACCGCCGTTACATCCCAAACACCGTTGCAATGATATCCACCTCTTCGTATGGCTCTATCGACCCATGGATGATCCCGCACCTTTAGATATTGATCTCTGTGAGACCGATGCCACTTGCCGCTGAGTTGGCTTTGTTTGCTTGTCTCAAACCGCATCCGAACCCTCCATCGATATGGTTTCGACCATGTGTACCACCCTCTCTCCCATAACAAGCTTCTGGCGTACCCTCTCAATGAAGTCCGCCCAGCGCACGAAGCTATTTTCGAGAGATCATGTCATTAGAAGAACGACCTTGGGGAGAGTTCCACCATCGTGCTTCGACGATTGATTTGGAGGCGATAAACCGAAACTCTGCCCTTTTGACCAACTCGAGATAGTTCCTCCTCTCTTATGGCCTAATCGTCCACACCGTCGATTCAAGGGGAACATGGGTAATCTTTCCAAGACGCTACTCATTGATATCTCGGTCAAGATAGGTATCATGGAAAATATTCGTATTTCTTTTCAAATATCACACCTTTCCAACTTGCTTTCACCGGAGGCGCACTTCCGATTGAGTGAAATCCCATCACTTAAACTAGCGCGTTGAACTCCCCGCCCGGCACCACCACCATAGAAGAGCGTTTGCTCTCGCTCGATCATTTGACGAAACTCATCGAGATGCTGGCATCAGCACTCGAAGCTCACCGCCGAGTTAAAGCTCAATACGACAACCCATCAAGCCTCGTTCTTTCCAAGAAGGCGATCTTGTTCTACTTTATGATCAAAAACATGACCTCTTGGGGCAGGAACACCCAACCATTGTGGCTCGGTCCTTACATCGTTACTAAAGCCCTCTCAAAAGGAGCTTACGAACCACAGACCGTAATGGAATTCCACTCAAGGAGCCCCGCAAATGTGCCCTTATCCGAAGAAGTATTTTTCCTAATTTCGCACTAGGCATATGCTTTGTAATTTTATGGTATATAAGTTTTGCCTATTTTTATTTTGATGCTTCTGGATTATTTGTTTGGTTTAAGGTGTTTTTCTCATGTAATCTTTTCTTTCAATACGATGTCATCACATTTCGTTATCGTACGTCGTGCGCACGGCAAGCAATGGCCACACTCAGACACATTGCTTCACCGTCAGTTCTCTATACTCCCGAGTCCCGACCTTCTTGGTTCCCGGGGATCTTCGGTGTAACGCCACCAACAATGTGGCCGAATACATGTCGTTGATCCAACTCTCACCGAAGTGATCTCGTGACATCTCCGATTTAGTGGTCAAGTTAGATTCCCCAACTCATCATTATGCCTAAACAATCATTACCGTGTCCGCCACCCCGTGTTGTTATGTTATTTTTTACTTATGCGACTTTTAGAACGTCAATTTCAAACAATCACATTTGAGCACGTTCCTAGGGAATTTAATGCATTAGCCGATTCTTTGGAAAATTATGTAACATTGGCATTTGTCACATTTATTGTAAAATATTTACTCATGAGTACACATATTTTTATCACATCAAAAAATGCATAAAAATTTAAAAACACAAAATCACCGAATATATATATATATATATATATATATATGTCATGTCCGCACACAAGAACATCAAAAAGAAAAATCTCCCAAAACTCGTGTTTTTACAAAATTTGGCCACACCTTAAGCCATGCTCTCCGACACTAATACATCTACTCCACCAGCCTAAGCTCGATGCTCATAATAGCATACAATCGCTCTAGCTATCCTCCCCCGAGGAACCAGTATCTCTCCCAGCAGACACCCACGTATGCCGCGTACGAACTAGAACCTCCCGCATAGGAAGCGGCGTATACCCATGCTCGACCCTCCAAATTCCTAGAGAGTTCATGTAAAATTTGGGTATCATCGTCGCCGCTTCCGCATCCTCTGCTGTGCGCCAGCCCCCGGTAGCTGCAATCCTCGCCGTGCATAGCGAGGGGCCCCACGCACCTTAATAAAGCCACATCCGTGTCACAAGCAAAAGTTTCATGTCAAAACTAAATTAAATTTCTTTCTAAAACAATTTTTTTTTTACATAAACATTCAAAAAGCTAAAAAACAAAAACTTCTTTGAAAACAACCGATCATTTTTTCTTACCATCGGCCTCACTCCGTTGCGGCCGTGGGGCAAGACTAGTCAGTATTCGCCTGTGAAGTTTATCCGCATAGGGATAATCCTCAATCATGATGATCCGAGAGTCCACTCAATCAAAAAATCCCCCATCAAAATGTTGACGGACGGGACCCTCTCCACCGTGGAAGCAGTGGCCCACCGAGCCCGTCTCGGCTCGCGTGGACCCAATATGGCCGTAGGGATCCCGTCTCACTGTATCCGCTTCCGCATGAAAGAAACAACCGCGGTACCGTACCCAAACTTTCTTGAGTACGGGTCTTGGTATGGCAGTAAGCCTGCCGACCCAACGGACCACACCGTCACACCAATCGAAAACGTGAGGTCGCATACAATCCAAGGCTAGCAAGCATTCGAGCCTTGGTCGCCACATGCCGACTTTCGGCAACCTCGCCAAGCGAACAATCATCCATAGAATAAGACCGCAAGGGTCTCAAAGTCACCCGTGCAATAGGTATTTGGTTACTTCACAACAAGCTGCGTGCGCATGGATCAAATCCTCGCAGTGGAACGTAGGCCGTCTGACCCCGTCAAATTGGGCCACGCCCTACGACATGACAAGCTTGGCCAAAAAGTAAACATCATCTTTTTCGATGGCGAGATCGTTGCCACCAATCCGAAAGACATGATGCCGTTCTGCCCTGGTTATTGATCAGCCAACCTTAGGAGGTCCTCTTTGTCCCCTCATCAAGCCGAAACGGGCATACTTAAGCAATCCACACCTCCGGAGAGCCATTAAACTTGCCGCATCCGTCACCATCTCTCGTTCTTCCCGCTCATTCTCTTCGGCCAGACACTATGATTGTCACCGAACACCGCAAATGAAACATTTCCAACCGATTAAAATGGTTCGGACCACTAAAAATGAAAAAATTGAATTGTTAGAAAGAAGTGTTGCGCCCCCAACGCGGAGACACACAAAACCGTAGCGTTCTAACGCGTACTTTCTCACGGGTTATGTGCGTTTAACGCGGTCACAGTACCCCGACCCGCGTTAGGCGCAACATTTTCTAGGGCCCCTGTACCTTAATTTTGAACCAAAGAAAAACTAAAAAATTGGCAATTAAATGATAACAGGCCTTAGCCTACCTAGATCTCGTGGAATAGAAAAATGTTGCCCGGATTGGACCGTAATCATCGCCTGAAATTTTCACCCTTTTTCCACCTGCAGCCAAGACTTAAATAGTGAAAATGAAAGTCTTTTGATCTCAGCAATTCGGGGCATGACTTTCAAGTCAACAGCAAAGTCATGATTTTTCGTTGTACACATGTCGCAACTCTTGGAGATTTGCACCGATGATTCTAATAAGGATCGAGATTTATGAGCATACACCATGTTTTATCGAGCATTCTTTTATGTATTTTCGTTTAATCAAAACCTCGAGTTCTTCTTCGGGCTCGTTAAACTTGATACCTAAGTTACATCGAGCGTTCTTTTTGGTATTTTCTTGCTCGTTAATTCGAAAAACCTAGAGTTTTCTTCTCGTGCTCGTTAAAAACTATGGAGAAGTACCGAGCATTCTTTTTAGGAATCTTTTTTCTCGCCTTTACAAAACCGAAAAAATCCCGAGTCACCTTTGTCGTACCTAAGTAAATTATTGAGACAAAGAACAAGGAGCCATTCTTTCCGCTTTTTTCAAAGCTCTTAAACGTAAAAAGTAAATCGAGTTTTCTCCTCCGTTGACTCGTTAAAATTTCACGGAGGTACCGAGTTTTCTTTGTTGGACTCGTTAAAATTTCACAAAGAATATTGGAGTTTACTTTCGTCTCGCACTCATAACAAAATGAGGTAGACGTCCATTGAACATAGATTTCTACTTTTTCCGGATTCGATGGACTAACTAACGGAAAATGAACCGTTTCGGCTTCATTTTTTATTACCCCTTTGTCGTACCAAGTTATCAAGACATGACAAAGGTACCCCAATGGAGCCGCTTTACGACATTTTTCGTACTCCCTAAACATGAAAATTCACCGAGTTTTCTTCGTCCGGACTCGTTAAACCTAATCAGACAGACATGGAGTTGTTCCTTATGACATTTTTCAAACTCTCTAAACATGAAAAAATTCAACGTAATGCTCATCCGGACTCGTTAAACGAATCAAATGTGGGGCACGTAGTTGTCTTTCCCGACATTTTTCGTACTCTCTTAAACATGAAAAATTCACCGATTTTACCTTATCCGGACTCATTAAACTTAATCGTACTAGAAAAAATTTGGACAAAATGGATACTACCTCTCGTTACATTTTCAAAAATGTCGATTTGGCAGCAAAATTCTTGAACATGGCACTTTCCGTAAAACTCTTTCGTAGTTAGCCGAACCCTACCATCTAAGAGTATTAGCCTTCATTTCGGTAAAGGTTGTCCCCCGCACCGGCAAAATCCCAACACACTCTTTGGGTGTCCAACACGCCCACCGCCTAGCACCGCCAGAGTGCCTTCTATTGTTCAAGCAAGATCTCGCTATCTATCGCTTCCCGTTATCAACCAAACCGTTCATTATGCCGTAAATTATTTACACGATGACGTTCCCATTTACCCTTCTTATCTCAAATCATAAACAAAATCGCTGGTTTCCGTTTCGTGTTGACCGATGTAGGACGCCGCGTTCACTCGTCAGGGATCACTTCCTATCGACTTCAACACCTTATCTAGGAAGTTGATCTAGAAACACATCGCACTCGTACACTTGCGTACATCACAAGGGTAGTCTTGTGTTTGATCAAGGGTCTTCATCATCGTCTGGTCGAATGATTCTCTATGAGTGTCCGACTTCAACTCCTTTTATTCACACCTCGGCGCATTGTACCGGGCATCTTAGGGACCATCATCAATATCGGTGGCCACCTTCGCATCCGTTACCGCTTTTCATTATTGACCTGGTAATCGACGATTTCTCACATGTTCGATGACAACTCCCTCATTCACATGTTGGAGAAATATGTAGTTTAAGTGAATCGCGTCAAGACTCAAAAGGCGCACCGCTAAAGCGGTTCTCTCCCAAGCTACGATATTGTTTATGGAGACAAACCTTCTTCACTCGATCCTCATATTTACACTTCACATTGTGCCTATTGGTGGACAAATTCTTCGATCTCTATTCTAGAGAAATCATGTTGTTTAAAGCTACTGAGCATGGGACATGCTCCGACTTGTGTAGGCAAATACCATATTTTCCGACATATGTTGTTTCCGTGCTCTCTCGCCCTTTCAATCTCTCTCTCTACAAATTATAAAGTATTTCAGCCATCGTCTTCGTCTCCGACCTCACACTTTAGGGGGCATCTCGTTACAGTCAAAATACCTCCTCATCGCCCTCGTAGGGGAAGAAAATATGGAAGAAGTACAAAGACTCAATTAAACCTATTTTTGCCATGGTAACGCAAACATAGTAACATAAAAAGAGCGTTATAACGTGTGCAAGCACACATTGGCCACGTTAGTGGCTAAAAGCGTTCCGTTTTACACCGGAGGGACGCGTTACCTATGTTTTAAGTTTGAATTGGGAAAAGAGCGCGGAGAAATATTTTTGAATCTCCGACTTTCTCTCACAAAGGAGTCACAAGCACAAAGGAAACCTAAGCACCAAATACCATTATTGGTCATTTCATAGAAGACTCGAACTCCAAGAGAGGCAAAAGCATGGAGATCAAGGAAACATCTAAGCCTTTTCCATTCCAAACTAGTGGAAAGAGAAGGCAACAATGGCCTTCTCCCTCTCCTATAAGTACAACAAGGCTCTAATCAAGGTCGAAGGATTGCTCAATGTTCTTTGCATACTTGTGAATAGAGAATAGTGCATTGTGAAGGCCAAGAGTCAAAGAGGCTCCCGCAGAGCTTGTTGGCTTGGACTTCTCTTCACTTGATAGAGAAGAGATATTGGGAGATTGAGGAGGGCTTGGTACAACCGATGGTTGTAATCCTCCTTCTTTCAAAATCACAGAACTATTTTTGTTTTGTCCATTCGATGCTTAATGTTATATTGTTGTTTCAATATTTTTTAGTATGATATGAATGGTCTTTATGTATAAAATCTAGATGTTTATTATTGATTTAAATTAGATAGAATACTTGTTATATTAGAAATTACGCTAAAAGCCACCGATTGGCAGACTCGCATTTGGAGCTGTGAAGAAGGACTCTTGCTTTTACTGTAGCGCTCTCCAAGGGATTCTAAAGTCGTCAAAGAGGTAATTCTCTATTGTATTCCTTCAAGTTATTTCTTCTGGTTAATATGAACATGCCCATGCCATCTTTGTGAACAACATAGCTAATCTTTATCACCGCTTCGGCACCGGAAAGCTCGAGAGGATATACGAAAACCAACCACCCAAGCAAGCGCTTACCCTATAGCACGACTCCACCAGGGATCAGTTCGGTTTGTCTTTTTATCTACTAGATCTTATTCTTGGTATTTTCTTGCTTAGCTTTCCTTCTCGGATTGTGTTGCTAAGTCTTAGGCCTCTATTCAGCCCTGAGTGATCGCTTACCTCTGTTTTTCCAAATTTTCATCTTTTCATATTTGGCTTGATTGGCTAAGCCTACCTCTACCGCGCCCCACTAGCACGATTTTCCATTTTATCACCTGTGACCATCCCTTGTTTGGCATGGATTATCATGAGACAACAGCACCAATTCCTTTGAAAAGTATGGTTCTTCTTGTTTTGGGATTTTTGGTCTATCTCTGTGTCTCTAGGTGTTTTATTCACTGTTTTCAGTGATTTGGGTTTGTTTGTATAGGACTCGTGATCATCCTTATCCATTCATTTGTTTCAACTGCATATATTTCAACATCCTGAATTTAGGGCTTTATAGTGCTTTGGTATACGTAGCCTCCTATTGGAGTTTAGGTCTCTTGTTTCGTGGTCACTTTCGTTAGTCAGTTGATTGCATTCAATTTCGGGTCCATTTTGAGTGGTTGCCTTTGGTGAAATAAGTCTTGAGTAAGTCTTGTCTCTTTCATCCAGTTTTTCTTCCTATCACTCCAAGCATTGCTCATTGCTTATGGTCCATTTTGACATCTTTCTTCGATTTGATAGATTGTCACATTGGTTTGAGTTTTTGTCTTGTTTTCTTTTGAGTTGTTTGAGTTGTTTTGTTTCACACTCGCATTGGAATTCTCGAACTAGTGTGAAGATCTGTTTTTCATGTTATTTAGTGCACTATTTGCTCTATTACATTGAAAAATAAAATAAAAATTGTGCTTGCATTTGTTTTGTTTGCATTATAGAATTGAGAAATCTTTTGCATAACTAGCACTTGGCATTCTAGGAAAGGTTTTTCGTTCATTAGTTTGCATCGGTTCCGTAGTGAATACTGTTTTCATTTTTTGCTATCGCTTGAAATTCCTAACCTTCTCAGATAGCTCTTCATTGAATGAAATGGCATTTTATGGCATGTAGCTTGCATTCGTAAATTTGTGAGATCCAACATCTTGTGAGGGGACCTTGGAACATAAATACAAGATCAACTTAAATGGTTCCACTAACTTAAGGAAACATTGAAACTTAATGAAAAATAGTGTCCCACAGAGACGTGTTCGCACTAAACCCAGCATCCGTCGTTGCCATCCGGCTTTAGAAAAAGTGCTAGTATGGACTTCGCTTCCCCGTCGCCGTTGAGTATATAAAGAGAGACCCCTATAGGTTGCAATCCTTTATCCGTAGGAAGCCGAGCTCATCACCTTGTAACCATGATACACCGAACACAATATCTGTGGAGACTAATCCGCACATACGTCAAGTCCTTGGTTGATTCTTATTTCATTTTATAAACCAAGGTGTATATGGCAGTTTACGGGACCCGGTACACCCTTTTACCTGTGTATCTACCCGAGCAAGCCATTTTTTATCTTTACCGACTCCATAAACTTGAAAAGATCATCGAGCACTTGTCCTTTCACACTATTTAAAACCGAAAGAGACTAGAGCCGCGTTCGTTCGTTTTCGACTCTTAAAATGATGAAACAACAAAATTTTGTTTCAATGTGGTAAAATAAACTACCTACGATTACACTTCATTAAAGATTGATTACTTGGTTTGTATTTGTTTTTCCTTGGTTTTGATCTAAGTTTTTCATTTTCAATCTTTTTTTCCTTTTCTCAAAATATACCATGTTGGCTAACCATCTATTTACTCATCGGCAATTCTTTCGACTATTCATCCGAAACTTCGCGCATCTCCGAGTTTGTCGTAGCTTCAACAACTCGTAATCCCATTTGAGTATCCCTTTGGGGAACCAGCTTGAGTTCCATTGGCCTCTTTTCCAATGCTTGTCCGGATTTGGGGTTGGGGAACATTTCCTCTTACATTGGGATCACCGTTTTGGTTGCTATCATACCTCCTAGCCCCGTACTTTTTGCAAGATCTGCTGATACAGAGACATGGATTCATCTGGTCCTAATTGTAGTGAGGGTATTCCACCTCCGATGAACAATACCAACTCTTCCCGAAGACATCCAAATAGAACCTCCTCAACTTTCACCTTTCTGTCACTTCCAACTGCATAGGTCTTTAAGTTAGATTATGGTCAGGGTATTGCTCCACATGTGGAAACATCAACTCCATCAAGGGGTTCGGTACTTCCATCTCTAGGGATGTCTCCAATGACAATTGCCCCATCATCGACACCTTTTTCATGTCTATTTCCCACTAGGCCCACCGTCTCCGTGTGGTTTCTTCAAAGACCAGCTTGTCACCGCATAGTCATCGTGGAGTTTCAACTATGGTAGAAAACCTGATTGCCATGGAAATACTTGACGACCTTTTCGTTTGAGGAGTATTACCGACCGTTCAGCAAAGAAAAACTCCCGTACTTACTTCGCCCCTTAAAATCCTTATAGGTCTTATTTCTCTCATTATGGTGGCGACGTACTGCATTTATTCACTTCCAAACAACATGATGAGCAAGGAAACCTTATCTACTTGCCTCGTCTCCCGACGCTTATCAATTTTTCTCTCGTGTTATGCATCCCTCTAACCAACAAGGACAACCCTTTCGTGGACAACCTCTCGCTTTGTATGTGTGTATGCATATGACCCACAAGGGCAACTCCTTATAGGGACAACCTTGGCCTACCAAGCATTGTTTTCCATACCCCCACAAGAGTAGCCTTACAATCCTCAAGGTCAACTTCATGCCTCAAATTGTGATCCAACCGTGAAACCTCATGACCAATCAAGTACTGTATATCAACCTCGAACCTTCATACGGTCCGGGGGGTGATTCATCCATCTCAACCTTTTCAGGCAATCTCAACAAATTTTTATTCTTCTCGATGAATCCAATGTTATCACTCGTGTCCTCTTATGGTCCTTCTCTAGGTCAACCTATTTATCAAAGTACAACCTGGCCCACCACAACCATCAAGACAACCCAATCAACCTAGGTGTTGTAACCTAGGGCCCTCGCCCATCAAGCCCAACCTACTCAACCGAGGCAACCTGGTGCTCTACCGTACTGTGTCAAGTCGCTCACTGTGCCGACTCGCACATCCTATTCACCCTCGCTAGCCACCGTTCTACTCTATCACGTAGCCAAATCAACCGTTGTGCCCGTTGGCCGTATCCAAATTTCGCCAGTGGCCCCACTTATCGCAGGGGCCTATTCAACCCCAATATCGATCGGTCTACAACCCGCCTCAAGGTTCTCGTCATTACCCTCCACCGCGAGGCTATACTTATACTTCGCAGCGAATCCTTATGTTGCTCAATCGGGACCGTATACTTAGAATCAAAAGATCCCGAAGTATCAACCGCGCGTATCTTGTCTAGCTTGTTAATAACTAAATTATCCGGCACTATACCTTCATGGTCAAAATCCTCTAAGACAAAAAACCAATGGGGGCAAGAGTTATACCAACCCTGTGATGAGCATGGGTACGGTCCTTACCGAGGACTTGCCATGTCGCTTAATCCTCAATTACATTTCCTCGCCACATTGGAGCTACCGTGATGTGTCCAAATTGAAAAAATGATGCCATTCTTCATCATCCATATTGGATTCCGGTCCCGACAAAGGTTCCCGGGTGATTGTCCCAAGTTTGAGGGCAAGTCTAGAGGCATCCTCAAGCCTGCTGCCCCGACATACCATTTATGGTGTCTTTCCAATTCTTGGGTGGATGATTTCATTCAGCTCCGTCTCTTCTGTAGTGCACCCCTACCAGAGTCGCTGCTACAGTATCAAACTGCCGTGTGGCATATTTCAAGATTTGAATACTCTTGCTATGGCATTCCTAACTCATTTCCAAATACGGCTCATTATGAAGTCGGGACGCATCTCCTCACACTTGAAATCGGACCGAGCTACCCATATCTCGACTACTATCTATTAATTGAGACAACGTCATCGTTGATCAAGTTTGGAAATTCCCGATCAACTTCATACTCATTGGTTCATCACCTTTTTCATCCACATTGTGAAAGGCATCGCCATGGGAGCATGTGTAACCGAGGAACAAGCTATCAAGCCAAGCCTAATACCTTGATTTAGTGTACTCTTAATTAGGCATTTTTGTACGAAATATTAACTAAAGCTCCACGTCCCGGGACCTCTAAAGGCCAACTACCCCATTATTCGATGGCGTTATTGGTTCGTATCTCGTACTTCACATAAGTCATCCAATGGGAAGCAAAAATCAAATTCTTCCATACTCGTACTCTCGTGCTTCCCGCATTCTAGTAAAACAATGAGGCTTCAACACCGTTCAAGAAAATCCTATAGACAAGACTCAAGGTGGAAAAAGAAGGGCAAAGGTACAATCTGATGCCCCAAAGCCGAATTGTTCAAACCTTGTGCCGATGAGGGTTCACGCAAAAGCCGAAATATCCGTCTCATTTGTGAAGAGGACTTGGCGGTACCAAGGGATTGTCCTTGACGATCCGAGGTTAGTCAACTACTCAAAGGTGCTATGAACTCTCGTGGTCCTTAAAGAACCTTTCCATCTCGCGTTGGCACCCGTATGGTTGATCAATCGACACCATCCGCATCGTTCACTTCCTCAAGTTTTCATGATGAATGGTTCTACACCCGTTTCCATCGCTACTTGGTCGAAGGATTATGTCGATCAACACGAGGTAGCCGGGAAAGAGGCCGCACATCTCCCCCACCTCGCTCCTCGGTCCCCTTGAAATTGAGAATCCTAGTATGGAACCCATTATACGACCACATTCCAAAGGTGTTCTCCTAAAATCTTCTTATAATCCTAATGCCCGTGTCGCTTAGCATTATAGTATCATGGAGGATTTAGCATAGGCGCCTTCCATGATTTCTATGTTAGAAGTGCTCCGTGAGTTTTCCTTCTCTGCCAAATCATTTTTATCCATGATCGGCAAGATTGATCCTGCTAATTCTAGCCTTTCTCTTTCAACCTAGAGAATTTCGCTCTCGACTTCCGCACTCGTACTGCGCTTGTTATACAAGTCAAAACATCACGGCTCCCAACATCCATAGGGCCATAGTGGACGAAGGTGCATCTACTTGTGTCATGTCATCTCGCTTGTTGGAAGGCTATTGGTCTCCCTCCACTTCTTAATCCGTCACCCAATGCCCTTGAGGCATTCGATGGAAGGAATCAAAAACCCTTGGGTGTTCTCACTATCTTACCGATCACATTGCAAGGATGGACAACAATGTTGAAGTAGAATTAGTTGATGCCAAACTCAACTACAATCTTCTTACCTGGGCCGTTGTGCTTGGACTCACGCCATGTTATGTGTCCTCATCCACCCTTTCTACTTGTGCTTCCGATGAGGGAAAATTATCACCGTTGATCAGCTTGTCATTATTTACCTTGTCTTCCGAGAACAACGTGGCATATATGTGGACTGACTCTAATCCCCCCGATAGCATAGGGGCCGGGTCTTTTCAAAGATCCCGCTCTCATGGGTATTTTTCCCTTTTCCACCACCAAATACCATTCAAGTCATTATGGTCTCTCGGCCGACGAGAAACTTGGATCATCCCTTCACCTGAACGGGTTGATTCGTTTAGAGATTCAAAGCCGTTTAGTCCCATCGAGATCAATTACTGTGGAGCTAACAACACATCTAATTCTCCTCCCCCGAAGCTTCGGAAGCCCGAGCATGTCTTCACACTTCAATCCCCAGCTCCCAAGAATGTGGATTCGCCCGATCCTCCGAAAGAAGTGTTTCCATCCGACGAGGCCGTCATGGAAACAATGCTACTCGAGGATCTAATGTGATGCATGTTCATCATCGTTCCTTTTTACCGGTGCCTTGCCTTGCCCATGTATAACTATTCCTGAGTGCTTCAATATCCCAAGTTCCTTCTCCACCACTTCGTATGCCCATTTCGAATCATGAATTCTTTTGCGAAAGGTAACTTGGGGAACATTACCTCCAAACAATGCCTATCGACATCTCCGTTAAACCAGTGATCGTCATGAACATCCATATGGGAGTCACTTGCTCTTTCGAAGAAGTCCAAGTGTACACTAGTCTTTCGAAAAATCGTGATGTTTTCACCGGTCTTACAAAGAAATGCCCGGAATCGACCCTAGTATCATGGTGTACGAGATTCCCACCTACCTAGGTGTGGCCTATTCGCTAGAGTCTCTGTCCTACGGTCCTAGAAAAGTCGCCGTCGTCAAAGCCGAAGTTGAGAAACTTCTTAAAGTGGGTCTCATTTATCCGATTCCCCCGCATCGAATGGGTTTCTAACATAGTTCCCCGTGGATAAAAAATAGGGTCTCATTCATGTTTTTGTTGATTATCGTGATATCAATCGGGCCTTCCCTAGGGATAATTATCCCACCCCATTTATCGACCGCATCATTGACGATTGTGAAAGAAGTGAAATTTTTTCCCTTATGGACGGTTTCGTGGCTATAACCGCATTAAAATTCTCCCATCAGATCAACACAAGACCTCTTTATTTTCCCATGGGGAACATTCACATATAAGAAACTCCCGTTCGGATTTAAGAATGTTGGGCCGCATTCCAACATGCAATGTCCTATGCTTTTCATGATATATGGCATATTGTCCAAGCATACCTAGATGACCTTCCGCTCATTCACCAAGGGAAAGACCACCGAACATATTAGTCAAATATTTCTTCATTGTAGACGCTACAATATTAGGCTCGACCCGCACAAATGTGTCAGGTCGACTCCGGTAGACTCTTAGGGTTTATCATATCTAAAGACTTTAATTTTCCTTGGACCTCTTAAGGTTGAGGCTATTGTCATTCTCCTCTGCCCTGTTACATCAACTCCAAACTCTCCAAGGGAAAGCCAATTTCCTATGTCATTTCATCCCAAACTACGCCCTAAGTAGCCAAAGGATTTACATGACTTCTAAAAAGTGACATCCCTTTCTCGTTAGGATGAGATTACCAAGCAGTATTTTGATAGACTTAAGACGTTGCTTTTCAATGCTTCGCTATTGTGTCCTCCAAATTACCATCGTGATTTCACCTCTACCTAGTCGCCATTTCTTCGCACGATCACCATGGTATTGGTCCAAGATGATGATGACGGTAACGAACATGTCATTTACTAATTGCCTCGGAACCTTCTCAACCCTGAAATGCGTTATGCACATGTCAAGAAGTTAGCATTGGTTGCGTTCAGGCCTTCCAACGTTTTCATCATTACATTATTTTACGCACTAAGGACTCATGATTTCGATTGTAAACCCATGACTTATATTCGTCATAGAAGTTGCCGGGGGGGAAATACTCGAAGTGGATTTTCATCCTCCAAGAGTTTTATTTGGAGTTCACTACGCTCAAATCAAAGAAATCACTTCTTAGGTTCACGGATTTGATTTGTTCCCCTTCTCCCTACCGACTCTCGCTCCTTCTTCTCGAAGATCATATACTGACAAAACTCTCTTCCTAATCACACCCTCGACCCATGGTATGGTGATATCATCGTGTACCTCCAAATGTCTACTTTCAGGTCTGAGCTAACAAAAGATGCTCGACGTTGTATTCGGCATCAATCACAACCTTATCGCATCTTTGATACCTCATCGTTTCGGAGTCGATTCGTACTACGCCGATATTTGACCCTCGAGGAAGTGAGAAGGTTTTAATGATTGCCGCAGCGGGCACAATATGTGGTGGTCACATGTCTAGTTAAGGCGACCGCACAAAAGATCCTTCGTGCTGGCTCCTTGGGCCATATATTTTTAAATATTGCATCATTGCGCAGACGAAATGCCATAAGTGCCGTATTTATCAATGCAATATGCATGCACCACCTCGTTCCATTACATCCTATCATTATCGTTGGCCCTTTTCAAAATGGGGCATAGATTTTAAGGACGTGTAACCTCATTCAATGCAAGGCGTCTATATTATAGTTGCCATCGATTACTTTACGAAATGGGTCAAGCAATGCCTACACCGGCTACGGATGGTAATATTGCTGGGTACGCTCTCTCATATTCAATCACGTTATTGCTCGGTTCGTTGTCCCCGTCATTTTCACCGATCATGGTTCCCATTTTCGAGATTATATGATGGCGAGCTAACATCTAAGTTGGGTTTGCGTCATGATAGCTCAACACCTACTATCCCAAGCACATGTCAAGTTGAAGTCATGAAACAAGGTCCTTGTCACCATGCTTCAACAAACAATCGTGGATTGACAAATCAAACTGCATCTCATGTTGTTCTCGCTCTATGGGCTTACCAAACATCGATAAAAAAACGCAACCGGGTTTACCCTTTTTCAATTGGTATACGATCTAGAAGCTACGTTCCGATTGAATGTGAAATCCTTAAAATTAAGTTAGTCATGGAATTACTACCTGATACTTCACTCCGACGAAGAATGTCTCCTCTATTTAGAGAGATTGGACGAAACTTGTCTCTTAGCTACCTTGGTCATCGAAGCATAGAAGAAGTGAGTCAAAGCCCATTTTGACCAACTGGCCCTCGTTATTTCATCAAAGGCTAGTATCTTGTTCTTCTATATGACCAAGCTCATGATAAGTCACAGAAAAATTCCAACCCATGTGGCATGGGCCCCACATCGTTAAACGTGTGCTGCGTAATGGGGCTTATGAGCTCATTGACTATGAAGGGTGTCCTTTATCGTTGCACTTCGCAAATGGGTTGTATCCGGCAATATTATGCCTAAATTATTCACGCGTGATATGTGTACATAGGTGATTATTTTCATGTTGTGTATGCTTTGGTGTGTGATGTGATTTGTGAGGTTTTTTCTGCTTATTTGGGTCTTGTTTGCTATGCATATGTCTATTTCCTCTTATGTCAGCTTAGCGGATGGGTCCTCCCCGTAGTACCAGGAGCTTGCTCTCGTTGTACCTAGGTAATTTATGATCTCGATGGTGATTTGATTAACTTACAAGGTATTTTTTTCTGGGACCAGCCACAAACAATGTCATTGAACATACCGCAGTTTTGGAACTATTAACCGAGGTAGTAAACCTCGGCATATATGCGCATTGCTTGTTAAGTTGGATTCGCAACTTGTTGTTCTTCAACCGAATGGTCATTATTCGTTCAAACCCATGCATTTTGAGATTGTATTTGCGTATTCATTTACTTGAATGACATTTTGATTTCATTACTTATCAACATATACCAAGACGAATGAATACATTAACATATGCAATAGCTAACATTGTGCTAGATAGAAATTTGCGCAATTTATAAAAACATCATCATATGTACATAGACTCATGTGGAAAATAGATGTATATATATATATATATATATATATATATATATATATATATATATATATATATATATATATATATATATATATATATATATAATTTGTTTACAATATGTGTGCATCATAAAACCCACAAAAATAATATATGTATGTTTCGGTTACATCATGAGACAACATGTCTCTCCAAAATGTGCGTAAATAAAGTTTCAATGCCTAGCCTGTGACAGTGCCCATGATAGCACATCACCGCCCGCACAACCGCCCCGGCCATAAGCGGTGGATACAAACTTGGAAATCCTATAGTGTGCCTCCGATAAGCTCAAGGTACGTCATCAAAACGAGCATAACCGGGGACCCCACTGTGTGATTCCCTCCAAGTTCGCACTAACTCCTCGTCAATACTCTCACCCCGAGGATCGAAGTCATGAGGAGTCCGCCTCACTATCGGAGACATATGCCTGGGCCAACATCCGCATCCATATGATATTAATCCGTCGTAAAATGCATATACTAAAAATTCATAAAACTCATAAAAATAAAAAATGAGTCTTACCAAGTTCTTCATCCCAATCATCTCCTCCGAGAGTGGGAGGTCTAGGTCTCCTAGAAATTTTTGTGCCACAGTAGGACAACTTCTCCACGACGATTAGCCGCTCATCGAGCCACCAAAAAATATGGCCTCTAGGACATCCGCCGGACACCCTCGCTCGGCACCAGGTGAGTGCCCATCGAGCCATCCGTGGCTCTCTGGTGGCTCCAGGCTATAGTCTCCTAGCGCTGAAATATGGGTAATCATTCCAAGAAGAACGATACGAATCGACCTTTTACCCAAACTACTTTAGTTTTGTTTGAATTTAGTGAGATTCCATTTGATGTCTATGGTTACGGCCTCGACCCAATCGAACATGGTCGGGTTCATACACTCAAGAAAGAAGTAATTGCGTATTTGTGGCCTCGTGTGGTGCCCGTGATCCCATACCGTGTAATGGTGTGTAGCACTACTCTCGGGCATAGATCAAGGACGGCCTGATTTTCTAATTTATCGCTCCTCGTTCCTTTTTGTGCCCCGCACACCCTATTCATGACCATTGAAATGCTTTCCTAGAAGGCCTCGGCACGGAATGTAATAGGGACCGGACCCCTTGCAGACAACACCAAAGATGAAATATACATCCGATACTTTGAGCTCAAGCTCTTTGCCTCCGAAGCATGAATTTCTCTCCTACCTCATCCCAAATGTTGATAAGATACCGTAGCCATTCAGCCGAGCCTCGATAGGCAGGCCAGGAAGAAATTCTTGAGCCCAAAATTGCCGAGGCATTCATGCATTGCTCATTTTCTATTTCTTGTTCATCCTCTTCGCTATGCTCTCTCTCCTTCACTTGGTCACCATCTTTTTCATCAACTACCAATTGATCATGGGAACATTATAAGCCCCTTTGGGTATTAAAATTTACATTCTATTGGTTGCATTTTTTGGAAATTTGGATGCGGATTTTGAGTTGCGTGGTTGGTGTGACCGTTTGGCTAACATTCAAGCCACCCGGCGCAACCCCCTATGTGAAACTGGCCGATTGGCATGAGTCCGGTGTCTCAAACCCGCGCGCTAACCATATTTCAAATTTTGCCAATCCTCCCCTAAGGGATCTCAAATGGCAATAAAATGTAATAAAATATAACTTAAAATATGGCAAAATAGGTCGGATCTTACCTAGAATAGACAGACCAAATTGGTCCAATCGGATTGTCTACAATCGACGCTTGGAGATCGCAAAAGAAAAGAGTCAATGTCGTTTTACAAAGAGGTAAAAAAAGTGAAAGGTAAATCTTTTTTACCACCGTTGGTCTTTTATAACTTTTCAAAGTCCTAAAATAGGTTTTAAAACATATTTTTTCGATATATTTTCATACTATTTTTATGGAATATGTTTTACATATATATATTTTTTGTGTGTTTCATGTGTTTTTCACATGGTTTTGACGAAGAGATTTAGTTATATTTTATACTTTTTCGTACTTGGTAAAAACACGAAAGTCACTACCGGAGTCACCTTTCAAATTTTTCCGACTTCTCTAAAACTAAAAATATTGCCAAGTCGCTTTTCATTTTGAGCTTGCTAGATTGGTTGTGAAGTGATATCTACCCGTGATATCGCTTACCCATTTTTCGTCGATAGATTATTTATGAAAAAGGGAATACCCTAGTCTATCGCAACTAGAGGTTTTTCTGCATACGCTTTCTATTTTCGTGAGTTGAGGGACTATTTACAAAAAGGGACTGGCTGGAGTTTTCTTTCTACCTTCTTTCAAATTCTCTAAATATGAATGATGTTGAGTTTTTCCTTTGTCGTAATCATTAAAACCCGATGACATCAAACTCCGTCGTCATAACGTTACCTTTGGAGTTCCTCCCATCCTAGGCTCGTAAAATGTACTAGGTTGGATTTTTCCGAAGGAGAAACTTTTACATTGCAAGTACATGCTATTCCCCTTCAAAGCTGCTTGTGTGCATTGGAATGCTAGAAATGGTGGGGAAAATGGAACCAAGATTGTAGTCGTGTTGGCGTATGCCGCTCTTGAACATGGCACTTGTCTACATTCATGTCGGGTCGGGGGGACATCTCATCTCATTATTTGCTTGCTTCCATGGCTCGTGGGCAATTCTTTGACCACCATCCGCTCTTTGCCACATCACCATGACCTCGCATCCTCTTGGATGTCAAATACCGCCAAATCCAAAGGTCGTGCCGCCGATATGTTCAAGAGAAGCGTGCCTTCATAGCTTTTCAACCTCTTCCGATTCTCCTCTCGTTGGTCTCGATTCGACAACATCATATTCCTCTATCTCGTGTCAATGATGTAGGAACATTATGGCCCACCTTCGATCAAGGTCACTTCCTTTCGACCTTGCACCATTATCTAGAAGCCGGCTTAGAGACTCCTTCGGTGTACCTTGGAGCCCGCATGCTCCTCTCAATGTATGTGTTCTTCACACTCGACGTAAGTTCCACATCATTGGCCTTCGATCGATCGACTCGCGGGTGTTCGACACGTACCTCACTATTCACATTCCATGGATTGTACCTTTGTACCTCGAGAGCCATTGTAATTATTGGTGGCTTCGTCACGTTCGTTAACAACTTTCATCATTGGTCATGAATTGCATTATGTTATTGCATGTTCGAATTTAGCTCACATATTCACATGCTTGAATTTGCAATTATTTATAGTCAAGATATGCAAGACCCCGGGTTTTTGTCGGTATCGAAATCCAGTTACGGGTCTTTGTGGGTTATCATGACTTATAGTGACTCTTTTGATTGGATGGATGCGACCATACCTAAGTCTATTTATTGATCCTTACCGTTGGATGGCTATGTCCATACCTCGGATCTCATTATCTCTATACTCTATTATGGATGGCCGTGCTCATACCACATGTCATATATCGATATATCATTTGTAGCTCGTACGTGCAAGTTTTCCGACTCGAAACGTTTTGGTTGAACATGTTCGCTAAAGCATTTCTCCACTCCCTCTCTCTCGTACCCTCATGCTTTAGGGGGGCATCTCGTTACACAACAATTTGTCACCGTCCTCACAATCCCTCACCCCGCATATTGGAGGGTCTTTCCCGTGACTCGTGAGTGTTGTCATACTCTCGTAAATATTTTCTTTGCATCCTTCCGCATAAGGATATGATTTCTCCTATTGAACATTTCCTCGTGAAGCACCCAAAAAACCCATGTTTTTGCATTGGCGCAGTAGACAATTCATCCCTTGTGCCAATGGGAAAAATATACGCTAGAGGTTGTGCCACCGACGCTCCGTCCCCGTGTTGTAACGCACGCCGCAATCCCATTTTGGAATGTTTTTTAACAAATTGGAGGGGGGAGTTTCTAACCACCTCGGGGATGACTCATTGGTAAGTGGTTAAACTCGATAAACCATGGATGTATACCTTTAGGAAATGGTTTATGGAACATTCTAAGAGGACAGGGACTCTCCCATGATTATAGAATCCTAACTTCTCCTTCTCCTCTATAAACAAAAATTCTCCCTTTAAATTAGCTAGCTGAAACAAATTTAGTCGAACATATAGCCAAGAAGATGAGCTTGGAGAAGAGATATTATAGCTCAAAGAATCGTTATAGAGAAGGTCAAATCAAGGAGGATCCCGTAGAGAGAGCCCCGTCCGAATTCCCGATTGTTAAAAGTATGAATATTTTGTCGGCGGTGTATGAAAAATACCACTTTAGCTACACAGTAAACTTATAGCCCTAACATGAAGTATGGCTGCCAATATCTTCGGATCTGCGGTTAGTTGATCAAGACAAGTGCTGCAGAAAACCAGATCTATGCATAAAGAGACATTAAGTAGTAAAAATAAGGTTTTTCTCCATACATCCAATAGACAAGACAAGAACAATATTTTTTGAAAGAATTTTTGTATTAAGGGCACCTGGGAGGAAAACAAGAAGGTGTTTCCAATTCTCCTCAATGGGATGAGTTCTTGGAAGTCCTCAGCACTTCAGATCTAGCATTTCTCTCTCCTGTTGGTGTAGAAAACCCAGACAAAGATAGAACTCAAAGGGAGCTCACACAACAAATATTGGAAAATATGACAATGATAATGGCTCAAAGTTAGACCAAGAGTTTAGATCCAGAGTGATCTAATAGGCAACAAAAGGTGAAGAATGGTAGGAAAAACCCTCCTATTTATAACAAAATATTGGGTCATTCTAGATCTTGTTGCATGATTAAAATAACATTAACCAAATCTAGATCCACCTTTTATGGAATATTTTATTATATTTGTTGGAGGGAAAAAGTATTTGACTTGGGTCAAATCCCTTTATTTGCGAATAATAAATAAATAAATGATTTATTTATCATTTTAAGGAAGTGGTTGAAAGATAATCAAATAAATAATGATTTATTTAATTATTTATGGGTGATTTAGTCATATTTAACAAGGAATATTATTTGAATAAGATTTAAATAATTATTCCTAGAAAATAATAAGATAAATAAAGATTTATCTAATTAATTTCTTTGTTTTGGGTTAAACATGACCAGGAAAATCAAACAAATATAGGTTTGTTTAATATTTCCTTTTGGGGTTTCCTGTTTAGACCATAAACAACCTAATAAATGTGTTTTATTAAGTTATTTTACATAGTGAAAACAATTTTACTTAGGGTAAAATTGGTCTTACATGGTGTACTTGGGTCCATCTAATGATAGTAGGTTAGATGACCAAAAAATGGTGTAACAGATTGCCCCCCAGTGTGCGAGTGTTAGGATCAAATCGTATGACCGAAGTACGTTGTAAGAACTCAATCACCGGACATCAAAAGGGAAGTCAGAGAGAGAAATGTAAGGTAGACTAATGTGCTAAAGAACTAGACCCTGAGGAGACGAGACTTGCAGGTGCAACAAGTCTCTTTTTATGAGAGGGTACCTGTGCTAAAGGCGGCGGGGGAGGCATACCTATGCCCGCCGAGACAAAGTACAAAAGAATAGTGTGTCCAGTAAACAAGGGACCGAACCATAAAGTACAACCGGCATAAACATGAGCTAGATAGAAATACAATGAGGGATCCCACATACATGATGTGCCTGGGATAATAGCCAAGGCTTATATAATAATATCTGAGTACGTGAGATACAAATACAACCCAAATGCCCCCTGAAAATGGGGGAGGGCTCGTAAAATCTGACTGATACATGTAAATCAAAGAGGCGCTGCAAGCGGCTAAGGCCGACATCATCAAATATATGGAGCTGCATCAAAGGCTGTAATGAAGAGGTCATCCGGGCATGTGGGGGGCTACCTGCAGGGCCACCCCCTCATGAGGGCTTAGACATCTCACACACACCTGGGCATCACCAATAACACTACTGCATCCTTGGACCATCAACATACGGATCTCGATCATGCGAAAGGTTAGGTGGAGAAACAATCAAGTCAGAAATAAGAGATCCTTTGCCCCATTCGAGCAAACAAGAGTGGAAAGTGGAACAAAGGTACAGCTCTCTAGACATCCTTCTAGAATGAAGAGTTGATGTCGACAGAAGGAGGTCCGCCATAGGTGAGGCAATGAGAGATCCTCAACTAAGGCACGAGAGAAAATAGTAGAGCGACTGACAGACTAATACCAATGATGATGATGGAATGGAGGGGACTGAGTAGCAAATGGACGAATTCCCTTGCTAGAGCATAAAGGACATGAATGACATGGCAGCGACTGACACAGTATCATGAGTGGGACAGGGCTAGTGGACCGATTTACTCAGCAATGCTGCTGTCAAAGATAGAGAATCACAATGAAGGATGGAGAACTATAGCGGGGTACAAAGGGACTCGGGATAGACTCCATGAATGCGATGATGACTCAACTTGGATGCTCTAAACAAGGGCGAATCGATGGTGCTGCCACACAGAAAAGGTCCCATGGGGGACCAGAAAAACATGAGTACGAGATGGTATCTCATGAAGAAAATCGACACGAACAAAGACAAGTATGGAGGCAAAGTGGTGCCCCAAGTACAAGTGTTGTAAGTGAGGAAATTTGATTTTTGGGGGAGGTGAAGTGACCTATCTTGGACAAAATGTGTCCTGGTGAAGTATAAAATCACAAAAAACTAACAGATAACCATTCGAGGACTCGGTGAGAGCTTTCCAACGGTGCAGACAGTTTGTCAAACGGAGCTACGGTGTGGTCGCAGCAGGCGAAAGAAAAAACAAGGGTTCTCTTTTAATAAGGCAGTTTTCCCTCCAAATTCACTCATTTTCTAGTGTTACTGTGGTGAATGTAGAGAGGAGAGAAGGCCCTAAATCTTGTGGCGAGCGTAGCAGACAAACCAACTTTTGGAATCGAGATCCGTCAGTTGCAGGTAAGAGGCCTAACCTTACTCTTTCATTTTCATGGATTGAAAGTTTAGATTAGGGCCCAAAATCTTAGGAACAGACCCTCTTTCACCTCTAGGATGGGTTGCACTTTTTGGGCCAAAAACTGCGACCTGGGAAGCAGGTTTTGAGCCAAAAATTGCGACCTGTCCCAGGATTGGGCAAAAAAGTGTGACCTGGAGGATGAATGAGATTGCAGTTGTTTTAGGGCTGATATTTTTGGTTTTTGTGATTGGTTACAGTGTTTCCTATCTGTATACTAACAAAGATGATGTGTTTGTGAAGATATGGAAAATATACGGGTCAACTGGAGAGAGAGAGACCTGGGTACATTACGGTCAGAGATCCAGGCAGATCAGGGTGTCCGTCATGTATTGGCCAGATATGGGGTTCTGAAGTTTTTGGAGAACCCTTTGATGAGAGCAAGGGAGCCCTTGTTGGCCGGGATTGTCAATTATTGGGATCTAGATCATAAGGTCTTTGTAGTGCAGGGGCACAGGATCGAATTGACAGTCCAGGATCTGTATTTCCTGACTAGTCTCCCGCCACTTGGGATGGTGGGAAATACACAGCCAGTGTTACCGCGGGGGCGGAACATCATGGAGTTTGTGGAGCGAAATTGTCGACCGGGTCTCCAAGTCAAAGGGACTCGGATACTGATCAGGGACCTAGAGAGATTAGAGACCCGTGCAGTGGCCGTCGTGGTGTTGCGGATCTTGGGCAACCAGGCGCTCCATCACATCACTGGGGGCCAGATGATGATTTTGGAGAGTGTGTTGAGTGGGACCTACTATGGGTGGGCCCAAATGATGTTGGTGTCGTTAAAACGACGGCTATCGCTTTGCAAGCAGCAAGTGAACCATGATTTCTCGTATGGGACTTTATTGTGTTCCTTCTTTTTTGAGAAGATCCCGACCTTACAACCTCGTATACAACTCCCAGATGGGGGCCTGAGAGAGCCCAGGATGCACCGGTGGGGGCGACTACTGTGTAGAGGAGGAGGAGGGGTGGTCAGACGGGTGTTTCGACCTGAGTTCTTTTCCCATTGGGATCAGATGCCGTTATACATAGACGACTATCCCTATAGTGAGATGAGTTATTGTGGGGATCCAGACCTACCACTTCCACCTGGTCGAGTATGGGGACCCGATGGTAAGTGAAAAATGACTACTCTTTTTTGTGCATGTTAAATTTTTTGAACAATATATAGGGTACTAATTCATGTACTTTTGGTATGCAGATATAGCTCCGGTAAAACTGGCCGGATATATGGGACGACCCGCAGCCGTCAGAGTCGCAGCCCGAGTGATCGAGCGCGCATAATGAGTGATGCCGCCTCCCGGAGGACATCCGGTCAGAGAGATGCAAGACACTGCCGACTCTGTTTCAAAGCTTTCAAAGCGCGGGTGGCAAGACTGACGACCAAGACATAGAGCCATGTATTGGTCTACCTCTAATGGCTAGTGTCATGCGACGATGGCAATGGCCTGCATGGGATACATGATCTACAAGCTGTGAGGATAGCAAATTTGCCCTGGATCCACCAGATAGCATTTAGTGGGATGTGAGTTCTAGTTTTGATTTTTTTGTAACATGCTATGGACTCTAACCACATGTTTTATGACACATATTATGGATATGCATCTTTTTAATGATTATGAATGTTATTGTCTTGTATAAAATGCGTGTGATACATGCCAATCTAGAACATGGTTTACAATGCTATCTACATAGTGATTTTGTTCTCGTGGTACATGGTTGAAAGTTATGGTTTCAAATTCACGTATCAAGAGTTTTACTCGTAAAAATCATCTAAACAGCATAGGATTATGCACACGATAGACACCATTTAGTTGCATGACAAGAATTAGGGAATCTAAACGAACATGCAGATGGAGGATGCGATGAGAGAGGGCATCGACTAAAATACCACGCACTGCATCATATTCGGCCTGATTATTGGTGGCAGTACCAATGCAGACCCCGTTCGAGAGAACAAGGGCTTGCAAGGGGGTGAAAATGGCCCAACCTGTCGAGGCTAGATTCTGGGAGTAACGACTTGCACCATCGGCGTAACTGATATAGGGTGGGGACGGGAGGTCATGCGGAAGAGTGTTACAAGACAAAAAATGGGGGGAGGGGGAACAATGACGGTAGCGTGAGTGTATAGTAGACATTGAGCGGAAACTGTGGGAGGGAGTGTGATGGGAAGGATGGCTATGACTCATATACAAACTAGATGGTGCTATATGAGGGCTATAGGAGGTATGGCTAGGACTCAGGCTGCGGAGGTCAACATAGATACATGTGGTGTTATCCCGTGTATGGGCAGGAAGGATGAGGTCATGGGTGGAAAAGGTGTCCAAGGGGTCATCCTGACGGGAAAAGAGGGGATGACGAGTGGAAGGGAAACCACATGACACGGAAAAGCTACCTAAATCGTCCGTATAGGAAGAAAGGCTCACATACGGATCGTCACGGGGAATGACAGAAGAACAAAGAAACAAATGGTCAAAGGATGTTGAGCCCAGGGTGGTCGCTGAAGGGGGATCGAGCGAAACAACAGGGGAGGATTCAAAGGGAATGTTCTCCAAGGGTCTCATAGAGGATGATAGGTAGAGAATGGTGGTAGTAGACTCCGTCATCTAGACATCAGGGGGGGGATGTCAATGGGTGCGGGGGGACCCTCAAGTTGACCTGAAGCATACTGCGCAAGTATGGGAGAGGCGGATTGATTTTGTTCAACCTCATACTCTCGAACTACCTCTAAAGAGGTGTGGTAATGTGTCAGGTGAGGACAATGGTGGGAGTAATGGCCATGGATACCGCACAAATCACAGGGTTTGTTGGTGCGAATAATTTTTGGGTTCTTGGTTACGGACGGGGACGGAATAGAGGGGTCAGGGACCATAGACTCAGGGGATGCGACTTTAAACATGGGTTGAATACAGGGAAACTCAGGACAAGTATGGGTGGCATGACTGACGACATCACACAAGGCGCAAGGCTTTGTGGGCGGAGGAGGAGCCGGGTCAGTCGGGGTGGCCTTGTCTTTGGATTCCCCCTTGCGAGCTTTGCCTTTCTTTCCTGGAGTTGTCACCACAGGGGCAGGGTCCTGAGGAGGTGCTGGGGGCATGGTGGCAACGGAGGAAGCGAGGGGGACCGGTTGAAATGGTGTCAAAGCAAGATACGGTTTGGGGTGACCAGGTGGGGTAGCGGCTGGAGGGTCAAGGTACCAGACGGGTATGCCCAGGGTCAGGTTGGGGAGAGAGAGGGTGGCATGACGGGGACCGAATAGACTCCGGGAGGGGGAGCCAGGAAAGGTATCTGACCAGCGAGATAATGACCAGGAGGGACGGCTCCGAGATGGTTGAGGCTTGGGGGAACCGACCCAGGAGGATAGAGGGGTTCAGGGATACCAGCTGTAGGAGAAGGGCCAGAAGGAGGAGGTCCGACTGGCTTAGATGAATGGCTAGGAGCGGGCTGCGGTGGGCGAGGTTGAGTCTGAGTTTGCTGACTAGCCGAAGCGGGTCGCTTAAGGGCAGCCCGAGACGATTGCATCATGCAAACATTCGATAAGCTAGGATCAGAGATAGGAGGAGGAGGGAGACCAGGGAAAGTTCCAAGCAAAGAGGAGTCTTTGTAGACACCGGGAGAGACACTGGTCAAGGAATCGACGGTTTGCTTATTGGCTACAGAAGAGATGGTCGTCTCAGGGGAGGTCTGAGACTTTGGCTCATGATAAGTCAACTGGTCAATGGTGACTATCTTTCCATTGTGAGGAAAAGACATCTTGCGAAAAACCACGGATGGGACAGCAGACATGGCATAGGTGTAGCTTTGCCCCAATAGAATGTTGTAGTCTAGAGGGGCGTCGATGACTTCGACGTCAACGCAAACAGTCTTACCGGCAAGGGTGATAGGACAATTACGAAAAAGGCCAATGGGCTGGGAGGCGTGGCCGTCCCACGCTCGAAGGGTGATCGTGGAAGGGGCCAAGTCAGGAGATCCGAGTTGCTTCCAAACCGAAGCGGACATCACATAGGTGGATGCCCCCTCATCAATTATACACCGAGAAACATTGGCATTCCGGATTTTGACTGGGATTTGGAAGGCGACGGAAGCAGGAAGAGGAGGATGTTCTAATTGATGGGCGTCGAAAACAATCATTTGGTCATCAGCAGGATCTACAGCACCCATGGCAGATAGCAGAGCCTTCTTTTGGGAAGGGCACGACTGGAGGAGTTCCAATGTGGAAATGGTAGCAGGAGACTGCGCCAAATCATCTACTATGCTATACGAATGAGCAGCTCGACCAGAAGCAGCATTTCGGCGTAATGGTCCCTTAGGAATCTTGGGATGAACCTCAACTTTGGGTTGAGGGATATGTAAGGGGCCATTGGATGTCGAAAGAGGCTCTGTAGAACCTAAAGAAGGGGACTCGGGGGTAGACTGAGCGGAAGGCTTGGGGTACTGGCGAGACCGAGTTTGAAGGTGAAGGTCGACGGTTGGGGAAGGATCAGAGTTCATCATGAGGATCTGGTAATCGGAGGAACCAGAAGGGGAAGGTTGAGTGGCGACCAGTCCGTCAGGTGGTTGGGCAGCCACGAATCCTTGCTGGGGGAAAGGATCGGTAAACACAGTCGGTTGAGTAGTGGCCACATTAGGGGGAGTGTGAGGGGAGGCATGTTGTCCTCGCAATGTGGCTTGAGACTCCCACATCTACCGCATCTGTGGTAAGAGGGGACAATCGTGAGTGTAATGACCGTAAACACCGTAACACGAACAAGGCTTATTTGTATGAATAGGCCTGTCCGGCTTGGGCTGAGTGCCCTGTTGCTGGTTAGCGGTGTTAGGGTCAGTACCTTGAGGATGGGTCCACGAGTACCAAGGGTAGATTGATTTTGATTGCCTCTCCGCCTTCTTTGAGAGGAAGGAGGATTAGTCGCGCCCTGCTGTGCAAATACTTGCCCTGGAGGGGGCTGTAGGTGCTGTTGCTGGGGTTGAGAAGGCAAGGGAGGTGGAAGTGCATATGCTGGAGGAGCTGGAGCACCAGGCTGCGGATAAGGATAGTGGTTAGGTTGGGCAACATTGAGGTAAGCAAGAGGTTGGGCAAAAGGATAAGGCATGTCGTATCCTGGATACATGCTACTTGGAGGGGGAAGAGTGCTAGAGGTGCTGGCCCCTCCCGGAGGGGGACCATAGCCCATAGGAGGTTGAGCATATGGATGAGAAAGGGATCCAACGATACCGTCGGCGGAGTGAGATGCCCCCGGGGCGTTAGCGCCACCGGGCCTGGGGAGGTCAGGAAGGACGGTGTAAACATAACCAGACTGAGCGTAGATCAGGTCATACTTCAAGGCTATTTGGAGGGCGGATTCTTCGGTTTGAGGGAAATGGGAGGCGACATCTTTGCCAATGGGAGGTAAGAGAGTGTGAAGGAACCAGTCCATATAAACCCGATCTTCAAATGTGGGAGCTCGACATAAGCTTCGTCTTCTCCGCCATTCCTTGACATGAGTGGAAAGGTGGGTTGAAGAGGTTTGATGGAAGGAGGTCAAAAGCTCTGTACCAGTGTCGTATCGGAGAGGGAGCTGGAAATAAGATAAAAAGGCTTGGGCAATGGTCGCAAAGGTGGTATGGGAAGAGGTGGCCTGGTCAACATACCATTTAGAAGCTTCGCCCGTAAGCGTGCGTTGGAACAACTGAAGACGGATGGAATCATCGGTAATGGAATTGGAGGAACACCACATGTGGAAAGATCGGACATGGTTGGTTGGATCTTCTCCAGCAAGGCCTTCAAACTTAGGGATGTTGGAGGGGAGCTTGGTTGGCATAGCAGGCCAACCAACATTGTGGCGGATAGGGTCATTGATCAACTGATTGAGATCGGGGAGGCTGAGGCCTGCCATGTAAGGGAGCAAAGGTGCAGCCGAGGTAGTTCCTGTGGCGGTTTCGCTAGTAGTAGTCCCGACATTAGGGCCGGGATTACCGCTAGCGTTAGGCCCTGGACCAGACATAGTGAAGGTGACAGGGGGAGAACCAGAAGTAAAAGGAGAACCCAATGAATCAGAAGAGGATTCGGAGTGCGGACTTGGAGGAGGACTAACTTGATGACGGCGGGAAGGAGTAGGTCGACCGACCGGAAACTGAGGGTGAAGGCCAAGAAGTCTCCGGGATGTGCACCTTGGGGGCGCAATGGTGACAACACAAACACGGCACAAGGGGAAGAAGAACGACTAACAAAGGCAGGGAGGTGCAGAATCAAGTGATTACAATGTCGAAACAAGGGCAAAAAGGTGCAGTGTCAATTGATTTTACAATGTGTTAAAGTCTTTGCTTGGCGGTGTTAACCAGGTTCTTCTTCGCTTAGGGTGAGTGTGTGGCGTGTGTTAATTTTAATTTTTAAACCCTGACGTTTTGAGAGCAAAAGAAAAAGTGTGCTGTGTAACTGAAAATAAATCTGCAGAGAACAGTATATAATGCTGAAATAACAGAAAATTAACAGCTAACAATGCATCGATCTAACCCAAAAAGGCGGGTCTCTCAAAACTAGTCTAACAGAGGGAAAAAATCTAGTCAAAACACACTAAAAAGAGGCCAATAGATCTAGGGTCGAAAGGGACAGGGATCTAAAGGAGAAATATGCTGAAAAGAGGTGCTGAACACAACCAAGAGGCAGAGGCAAGGTGGCTGGAAAAAAGGAGGAAATCAGCAAAAATCAGAAGGGACAAGGAGGAGGCCCTAAAGGTAGATCCAAACAAAACTTTAGGAGGTGTTTTGAAAGGGGGAAGAGTTTATTAAAAGGGATATAAAAAGGAGGTATCAGATCTGAAAAAGGGGCAGCTGAAACTCCGAAAAAATAGACACCTGAAACAGTTAAAACTCTTCCACCAAAAGTGGAGGGTACTAAAGCCCTAGGGGCTATGTTCCCACTTAGATGAGCAAAAAATATTAGAAACAGGTCTAAACGGTCTGAGACAGAGGCTGGAAAACCCTGACAGAAGCTTCAGAAAAACCCAGAAAAATTGTAGAAAAAGAGCAGAAAACCTGGCAGGTCACAGGTTCTGACCTGTTTTCTGTGTAGGTCGCAGATAATGGGCTGAAACGTGTGACCTAGAGTCCAGGTCGCAGATTCTGGGCTGAAAAGTGTGACCTGAAGTTCCGAGTGTCCCGGCGGCAGATTTCCGAAAAAGTTGTCGTCTCAGTTGCGGCTGATGTCTGTCACCTACGCAATAGGGCCAGAAACACGCGGAAGTTATAAATTTTAATGTTTTAGGGTTTTATGTGAGAAAAACAACATAAAAATAGGAAAAATAAAAAGCTGAAAAGAAACCCTAGGGTCTGAAGTAGCTGGATATGCAGGAATATGAAAAACGACAGTAGTCGTAATTGAAAACTCGTGTGGAGTCGCCAGTTGTTAGTATGAATCTTTTGTTGAAGTGTACGAAAAAAGACCACTTTAGCTATGCATAACTTATAGCCCTAACATCAAATATGACTACCAATATCTTCAGATCTGCAGTTAGTTGATCAAGACAAGTGCTGCAAAAAACCAGATCTATGCATAAAGAGACATTAAGCAGTAAAAATAAGGTTTTGCTCCATACATCCAATAGACAAGACAAGAACAATATTTTTTGAAAGAATTTTTGTATTAAGGGCACCTGGGAGGAAAACAAGAAGGTTTTTCCAATTCTCCTCAATGGGATGGGTTCTTGGAAGTCCTCAGCACTTCAAATCTAGCATTTCTCTCTCCTATTGGTGTAGAAAACCCAGACAAAGATAGAACTCAAAGGGAGCTCACACAACAAATAATGGAAAATATGACAATGATAATGGCTCAAAGTCAGACCAAGAGTATAGATCCAGAGTGATCTAATAGGCAACAAAAGGTGAAGAATGGTAGGAGAAACCCTCCTATTTATAGCAAAATATTGGGTCATTCTAGATCTTGGTGCATGATTAAAATAACATTAACCAAATCTAGATCCACCTTTTATGGAATATTTTATTATATTTGTTGGAGGGAAAAAACATTTGACTTGGGTCAAATCCCTTTATTTGTGAATAATAAATAAATAAATGATTTATTTATTATTTTAAGGAAGTGGTTGAAATATAATCAAATAAATGATGATTTATTTAATTATTTATGGGTGATTTAGTCATATTTAACAAGGAATATTATTTAAATAAGATTTAAATAATTATTCCTAGAAAATAATAAGATAAATAAAGATTTATCTAATTAATTTCTTTGTTTTGGGTTAAACATGACTAGGAAAATCAAACAAATATAGGTTTGTTTAATATTTCCTTTTGGGGTTTCCTGTTTAGACCATAAACAACCTAATAAATGTGTTTTATTAAGTTATTTTACATAGTGAAAGCAATTTTACTTAGGGTAAAATTGGTCTTACGTGGTGTACTTGGGTCCATCTAATGATAGTAGGTTAGATGACCAAAAAATGGTGTAACACCGATGAGCATGTGAGACGTGCTCCACTGGAACCCTGCTGGAGGAGATCGCAATGTCAAATCGCTAATTGTACTCTTCCTTCTTTAATTTAATATACTCAACTATGATATTGTTTCCATCTCTGTGTTATGTTTATTTAATGCATGTGATTTAGTCTTCTTCGACTAACTGATAGTTAGGAATGAGAAATAGTATGTTGTATATCGTCTTCATCTCTTCTATATGTGCAGGTATCCGAGCGTGACAATGAGTGGGTCCTGATCTGCCGAATCGGGAGCGGGAGGCAACTATTCTTCCGGACGACACAACAACGCAAGTCCTAAGGTAGGTGATGTTGGGATCCTGTGATTTGGCTGAATGGAAAACCAAATGACAAGGAAACATATAAACTAGTCTTTAGATCTCTAGGATCTAGCCCTCCTAGTCTCAAAGAGGGATCTCTCAATTGTTTGCAAAGATATGACTTGTTTGCTTGTAAAATATTGACTTTAGGCTAGTTATTGAGTGCAATTTTGTTTGTTTGGGTTTGGTTGATTGGACATGAATGATCTAGGAAACATAGATAGAAAGGGGAAATATCAGAACCATTGGGAAATGGAGTCAAGAAGAAGTTATAACAAGCTCAATAAATGGATCTGCGATATCAAAGGGCAAATCTAACTCAGCCAGTTGATCTTGGGTTTGGTGGATGAAATGAAATGGACATTAAGGATTTAGAAGGAGAAGTAGAACTAAGGGAAATTATTAATCCTTAATTATATGTAATCCTCAACAAAGGGACTTAAAACATTATCAGAACATGAAGAGGAATTCCATAGACAGGGCTAACCATAAATTTTAGAAACCACACTTCAAAAAATTATAATTTCAATACAAACTATTCAAATGAAATATAGGAGTTGGGGAACGCCCTATTTCATCCAAATATTTCACTTTCATTGATAAGAAAACATTAAAGATTCACAAATAATTGCATTCATAGAAGAGGGAACTCCTAGACATGTAAGACTGCAATTATAAAGACCTTCAAAACAATTATCTCAGCAAGAAAAAAGGGTATGATCAAAACAAACCTCTTTGGCAGACTGTAAACAATGGTACTTTAAAGGGATACTTTAGAAACAATTTTCAAGAGGCAAAAGGTAAGCAGGGAAAACCATAAATCATTCTTGAAACCAACTGTTTGAACTATTTCTAAAATAAACAAGCTTTAGGGTTTAAAAGAAGTCAAAATACTCAAGAAAACCTTTAGCAGATGAAAACATAAAAACGATGAAGAGAAAAAAGGTCTAAGGTGCTTCTAGGAGACAATTCTAGAACTCACAATGTTTCTTTAAATATTGTTTCTAGAAATTTGGGATTGTTAACTTAGTCATCTTTGGATAAAATCAAAATTATGGGTGACTAACAGTGACTCCACTTGGGGAGGAAAAATGTTCTTTTATATGTCTAGAACCTCAATTTATCCATATTTGGATTTTTAGCAGACCAGTGCCTTATCCATCGGGCATATTTCTTCTTTTCTTGCTGATTTTATTTGCATTTTGACAATTCTTCAATGACCTACAGCATGAAAACTCTTTTAAACAACATCTCTACCTACCCATAACTACTTGTCCTAGCATTTTCTCTTCTTTGAGTGCACTTGGACTGGCATCTCTTTTATATATTATTTTTGAAAACGGAAAGATAAAACTATCTAATGCTACCATTATTTCTTCCAAGAGTCCAGATTAAACAGTTGGACTCTAAATCTTCTCTACCTAAGCTACCATCTGTCAAGATTAAGCTGCTTGACAGATTTTCATTCTCTATATTTCTAAAACAGAAATTTAAATACAGACAAACCAGGATTAAGCTGTCTGATTTGCTGTAAGACTATGGCATTAAAAACAAGCTGCACATAGACTTTTATCTGCATAAAATTAAAACAAAACTGGGAAGGCTTAAGATCTGAAAATACAAGACATCCTTCTTTTTTCTTGGCTCAAGTTTTGATCTATTTAGAGCCATCTTTTTCTTTCTTTTCTTTGGTTCAGATTTTGAGCATGTTTGAACCATTCTTTCTTCTATCCTAATATATTCTACTAATAAGCCAAGATTAAACAGTTTGGAAAATATTCTTCACTAACCTATCAGCAATAAATTGAAATCTATCTAGTCATGATTAGGATGTATGACTAAATAGCAGTGTTTTATTTTATTATTGGCATTTAAGCTTACACACTTTCAGATTCTTATTTCTTTTTAGTATGCAGCTATACCTTTCTTCTTTTAATCTACCCTCTTTTCTCATTTTCTATAGTTTTTGTATTTTTTCAATTTTTCTTTCAAAGAAAAAAATAAAAACTAACTAAATGCTCATAGGCTGAGCTTATTTGATTTCCTATATAACCTAATCTAACCTGGAAAGTTTACATATTTAGTTGATGAAATCCCTTTTCCAATATATCCAATCAAGTAAATGGTTCCATGATTGGTATTTTCTCATCTCCTTGAGCATGCTGGACAAACAGGGCCACTCCCATTTCCCTTGTTTTTTAGCAGCAGTGCTAAAAAATCTTCTTGCTTTTCGTAATACATTGCTCCTAAAAACCTTTATCCCTTCTTCAAATATCTTCAAGAAGTGAGCATAGGGATCTATAAATAATTCCTGGTTATGAATATTTGGAAGATAGGTTTCAACCAAGCTTACTCTTTCCTCCACTGGATCATGCTTAAGATTCTTTTGAGAAAGAACTTCTTCCTCTTATTCATTATCATCTAAACTGGAGGACTCATCATATATTGCAGTGTTGTTCTCTTGCAGTCCTGGTATGTTCTGACTCAGTGGACTGAACTCTGTGAAGAGGTCACCATGTTCTTGAGCAAGGGTATTTTTAATTACCTCCACCTTTTCAGGGGAAGGCTCCTTATCTTCAAATTGCTTAAGAAGTTCCTCATTCTTTTCAATTTCAACATTACAACTGATATATTGCTGATTCCCAATTATGTGAAAGCTATTTTTGATGGGATGCATTGTTTGATTACTGCTTTCAAGTTAATTATAATGAAATTCATGACACGATTCCACTGTTGGTTGCCCTACATAATTAGTTTCTATTTGGAGCTCATCATCATCATTAGATTTATCAGTATTTAGAGAATCAATAATATAAAAAATATCACCAATTAAACATATTGGATTATCAGTTTTTCTTTCTTTAAATTTATCTACAAGTTTATTTTTTGGTTCAAGACAACAAGGTTCAGTAGGTAGATGAGCAGAAGTGTTTTGTTCAAAATAAGTTTTGAGGGTTGGCTATTTATCTAATATTTGATCAATTTCTTCTTTTGTCAAAAGAGGAGGAATTTTTATTTGGCTTTGGGCAAAAGTACAACAGTCCTTTTTCTCTTGTGAAGGTTGATTTTGAGGCTGGATGTCTTCTTGAGCCTCACCTAGAAGGAATGGTGAATAAATACTTATGTTTTCAATTGGATCCTGAGGATTTTCTTCTATGTCTTGATTAATTTCACTCTCAAACAACTTCTCTTGATCTTTGTGATAGTCAATTTGAACGTGGGATTCATGAGTTGTTTCTAATAGATTGTCAGGATGCCATTCTTCTTTAATAATCTGAAATGAGTTATAACATAAAGGCGGAGACTCTAGTTGTGTTGTCTCTTCTCCTATTTCAAATTTTGTGAGTTCAAGATGGCTAAATGTTTCCTCGCGGCACTTCTCCTTGTTTATGTTTGCATATTGCTCATAAATTTCTCTTAACAGTAAAACACAAGGTATAGGTAGGCAATCAATACCTTCTTGACAATCTTCCTCATTGTTCTCTTTGTAATATTGCTCATCATACATATTTTTCTTGTTGTTTATGTCTTGTAATGGTTGAGTTTGTTTTTTATCAGGAGAAAGAATGGGTTGATCTGGATAATCAACATCTGTATCAACCTCATGCCTTTCCAGTTTCTTATCAAGTATGTACACTATTTTTCCAATTAGGTCCAATAATGTGTTTAGTTTAGCTTCTCTGTCTATACCTAGATCCATGTTTTGTAAAAAAGAGGTCAATGTATCTTGTCAATCAGTTCAGAGTTTTCTACCAGTGGAGTCATTAGGCCTTTGGAGGTTGTGGAGTCGCCATGTGGAAGATTTCAACTTCGCTGTCCACCATTAGCATGATTTGGTTTTCTCAGTGCATTTCCAAAAGAGTTTTCGAGGACTAGTGAAGTAATAGGCCTACTGGAGGCCAATGGAGTCGCCAGGTGGAAGTTTTTAGCCTTTTGAGGGTAAAATATGTTATGTTCCACCACCAATGTTTATTATGAAAGCCAATATGAATTTGTTTTGGGTTTTCTAAGTTTTCATGGTTATTGAAGGACTTAGTGAGTCTACAAGAGCTTGCTAGGCTATTATGTACTCAGAAGTCCCACCACGATCGTCAAAATGTTGCAATCTTGTGATTTGGCTGATTGGAAAACCAAATGACAAGGCAACATATAAACCAGTCTTTAGAGCTCTAAGATCTAGCCCTCCTAGTCGCAGAGAGGGATATCTCAATTGTTTGCAAAGATATGACTTGTTTTCTTGTAAAAGATTGATTTTAGGCTAGTTATTGAGTGCAAGTTTGTTTGTTTGGGTTTGGTTTATTGGACATGAATGATCTAGGAAACATAGATAGAAAGGAAATATCGGAACCATTGGGAAATGGAGTCAAGAAAGAAAGTTATAACCTGTCTCAATGTATATGGGATATCAAAGGGCAAATCTAACTTGGCCGGTGGATCTTGGGTTTTGGTGGATGAAATGAACTGGACATTAAGTATTTAGAAAGAGAAGTAGAACTAAAGGAAATTAAGAATCATTAATTATATGTACTCCTCAACAAAGGATTTAAAAACATTATCGAACATGAAGAGGAATTCCATAGGCAACGGAGCTAACAATAAATTCGTAGAAACCACACTTCGATGAAATAATAATTTCGAGACAAAAATATTCAAATGAAATCTAGGAGTCGAGGAAACGCCCCTATTTCATCCAAAGATTTCACTTTCATGAATAAGAAAACATTAAATATTCACAAATAACTACATTCATATAAGACGTAACTCTAGACACCCTAATACGCAATTATAAATACCTTTAAAAAAATTATACGAGCAAGAACAAAGGGTATGATCAAACAAAGCTCTATGGAAAAAATATAAACAATGGTACTTTAAAGGAGACTTCGAAAACAATTTTCAAGAAGCGGCAAGTGAAAGCTGGGGGAAAAACCATAAATCATTCTTGGAAACCACCTATTTGAACTATTTTACGAAATAAACAACCTTCAAGGTTGAAAAAGCATTCAAACTACTCAATAAAACCTTTTGGCAGATGAAAAACATAAAAATAGTGAAGAGACAAAACGTCTAAGGTGCTTCTAGGAGACATTTCTTAGCCTAAACTTTTCACTCTATCGCAAGTAACAAAATGATGAAAACAAAGGGAATGGAAAACGAGAAAGCAACAATAATAGATCGAATACATCACCAACAACCGGGTATAGGGATCCCATGATAGAGCCTTCTCATTTAACAAAAACATGTCAAAACATCATCAATCTTCCAAAACTTCAATTTCTTCTTAAACTTCGAGCAGAGACTATGTACAATTGCAAAGAGTTTGAATGCTGACAACCAACCCCTAACAAGAGCTCCTCATAGAGTATTTATAGAAGAATGAGGAGGTGGAACTCTTTTTAGGGTTCAAAAGTCATTAACTACAGAGTGAATTCATTCCTAGCCTTGAAAACCATGCAAGGCATAAGGTAGGAATGCTCTTGCACTACTCCTCTGCTTTAATAGCTTTTCCCGCCTTAACTTCTAAGATAAAACGGTGAAAATTTTGAATTTTAGGCCTATTCTTAAATATTACAATAACTACCCTCCGCACTTGATAATATCTTCTTTTGCATAATAACTTCCAATTTTATTTTATGGACAAAAAGTAGGTGAAAGGTGTCAATTTGATTTATCAAGTGAATAATTGCTCCGTGTTGATTTTTTACGAGAGCTACATTAGCCTCGATTTCATGATTTTATCTATAAAGCTGTGCTTTAGGCCCGAGTGATGCCTTTTATAATCCTTCATGTTGTTTTTATCTTTTTTCAAGGTGCTTTAAACTTCTGCTCATCTATCTTTTAGCTGTGTTTATCCTTTAATCTCTCCGTTTTTTATTTAATCTTCTATTCTTCGAGCTTCTTCCCGATCTTATGCTTCGTTTGATGTGTAGGGGTTTCGTGTATCGTCGATGGCCATAAAGCATCGATGGGAGCTTTGAATTGGACCTTTTTATCCGCATTCTTCATGCATTTGATCCTTGAATCGTCATCCAATAGGAAAAAAAAACCACTTAGATTGGGTCGAGGCGGGAAGGCCTCGCATATTCGGGCCACCATTAAACTCCGCACAATTAAACAAAACATTAATACAAGCCTGCGTTTTAGGATAAAACTACGCGAGGCTTGGCGGAGCGAAAGGAGGCGTGCGAGAGGAGAATATGCATGCAGAGGAGGAAAACTCAGCGAAAGCGGCAGAACTAGGGTTTTTTCAGATTGAATTATGGCGCGAAGTGGCGATGACCAATTTCAGAAAATGGTAAGTGGTTTTCGCGCACGGTTAAGGCGATGAAGTGGTTTTGTGTGAAATGGATGCGATACAGGTTCTCCGGATGACACATGCCCAGCGAAAAGCGCCTGTTTCGTGTTGAGCGTGCGATCAACTTCATTGGTGAAATGGGCGCGAAATTAGTTTTAGGCAGACGTCCGATCTGGCAATCCAGACTCGATGGTATGCGATGAGCACGAGGGGAGATAAGATGAGAGAAGGAAATTTATGGTGGGGCCATTGGATTATAGTGATAAATGGTTAAAAGCACGGTGGGCGATTATATAAAGGTAAAGAGGCAAAATGGGAGGAGGAGTGGTTGTCGTTTGATCCGAGGGGCAATAGGTTAGATCGATGGTTATGCGAAGGGACAAATGAAATACACAGGGAGGAAAGAGGTGGGACCTGCGGTGACGTAAGAAGAATTGGCGCGCAACAAAAATTTGCGGGCGAAGGGTAAAAATTGGTTTAATGGAGTTAAAATGTGAGGATCACACGGTAGATGTCGGATCAACAAGATTGATGGTCGAGAATGATTTTCGTGCGGATCGAGGTTCGAAGAAGAGGGTGCGGGGACAAAAGAATTTTTATTTGTGATGGCCTGTGGCCGATAAGAGGGGCTTAATAATTTGTCGGCGAGTCGGGTCATATGATAGCGAGGGTGGAGGATATAGGCCCTCGAGGGGATCGCATCAGCATGAGTAAGAGGTGAATGGGAATGAGGAATGTGCGAAGTGTTGATGTGATGAAGAGTTAGCAATGAGATGGAGAGGTAGCGATATGATGGAGAGACAACAATGGAGGTGCGGATCATTGATCTCGGATGGAATGAACGGTGGAGATCTTATCGGCATCTCGCATCGGCGCGGGAAAATTTTGACAAGAAAAAAGGTTGCGACCAACGATGTGCTAAAAGGGCTGATGCGCCGATGCGGCGATGCACTTGGTCACAAGGTAGGGACACCATGGTGGAAAAAGGGGGCTGAGCTGCAAGAAAGGTGCTTAAAGCCTTGAAAGCTAAAATGAGCAGAAAAAGGGCTAAAGAAAGGTTTTTTCAAGGGTTTTTTAACTTTTTCAAGGGTTTCGATGAGGCTAAAAAGTTGTTTGTAAAACATACAAAAAGGGATTTTATAAGGTTAAAGGGGTTTTTAGAGGAAATAGAGAATTTTATGAGGGGAAATGGACTTGTTGGGATAGGATTTAAAAATGGATAAATGGGGGAATGAAATGGAGGTGAAAATGGTGAGAATATCATGAAACTGCATTCTTTTTGAACGCGAAATTTGACTTGGATCGGATGAAAATGGAGATTTTCTAGTGAATCGAATAGGTTTAGAATGAAGGCGGTGAGATTTCTAGAACACACAATGTTTCTTTAAATATTGTTTCTAGAGTGCAGGATTGTTAACTTAGTCATCTCGGATAAAATAAAAATTATGGATGACTAACGGTGGCTCCACTCGGGAGGAAAAACGTTCTTTTAGATGTCTAGAACCTCAATTTATCCATATTTGGCTTTTAGCAGACCAATGCCTTATCCATTGGGCATATTTCTTCTTTCTACTGATTTTCTTTTGCATTTTTGACAATTCTTCAATGACTGCAGCATGAAAACTGCTTTTAAACAACATCTCTACCTACCCATAACTACTTTTCCTAGCATTTTATCTTCTTTGAGTGCACACAGACTAGCATCTCTTTTACATATTATTTTTGAAACACGGAAAAGATAAAACTATCTACATATCACATTATTTCTTCCAAAAGTCCAGATTAAACGAGTGGACTCTAAAAGCTTCTCTACCTAAGCTACTATCTATCAAGATTAAGTGCATTTGAAAGATACGCATTCTCTATATTTCTAAAATAGAAATTTAAATACGGACAAACTAGGATTAAGATGTCTGATTTGATGTAAGAATATGGCATAAAAAGCAGGCTGTTACATAGAGTATTTGCATAAAATTAAAACAAAATCGCAAAGAGCTTAAGATGCGAAAAATACAAGACATCCTTGTTTCTTCTTGGCTCAAGTTTTGATCTATTTAGAGCCATTTTTCTTTCTTTTCTTTGGTTTAGATTTTGAGCATGTTTGAACCATTCTTTCTTCTATCCTAATGTATTCTCTTGATAAGCCAAGATTAAACGGATTTGGCAAATCTTCTTCACTAACCTATCGCATTAAATTGAAATATATCTAGTCATGATTAGGGTCGTATGACTAGATAGCAGTGTTTTCTTTTAGTAGTGGCATTTAAGCTTGCACACTTTCATATTCTTCTTTCCTTTTTAGTATGGGGTTTTACCTTTCTTTTTTTAATCTGCCTTCTTTTCTCATTTTCTATTGTTTTTGTACTTTTTCAATTTTTCTTTCAAAGAAAAAAACAAAAACTAACTAAATGCTCACAGCTAAGCTTATTTGATTTCCTATCTAACTCGGAAAGTTTACATATTTAGTCGATGAACTCCCTTTTCCAATATACTCAATCAAATAAATGGTTCCATGATTGGTCTTTGCTCATCTCCTTGAGCAGCTGCTGGACAAACAGAGCCACTCCCATTTCCCTTGTTTTTTAGCGGCTGCTAAAAAAATCTTCTTTCTTTCGATAATACACTAATCCTAACAACCTTTATCCCTTCTTCAAATATCTTCAAGAAATGAGCATAGGGATCTTGAAATAAAGCCTAGTTATGAATATTTGGAAGATAGTTTTCAACCAAGCTTACTTTTTCCTCCTGGATCAAGCTTAAGATTCTTTTGAGAAAGAACTTCTTCCTCATCTTCATTATCATACGAAAGCCTGGAGGACTCATCATATATGCAGCTTTTGTTCTCTTGCAAGTCTTGGTATGTTCGACTCAGCGGATCGAACTACCGTGAAGAGGTCACCATGTTCTCGAGCAATGGTATTTTTAATTACCTCCACCTTTAAGCGAAGGCTCCTTATCTTCAACTTGCTTAAAGTTCCTCATTCTTTTCAATTTCAACATTACAATCGATGATTGTTGATTCCCAATTATGTGAAAGCTATTTTTTGATGGGGTTGCATTGTTTGATTATTGATTTCAAGTTGATGATAATGAAATTCATCGGATCACCATTGCTAATTTCCCACTGCATGAGTAGTTTCTAATTGGAGCTCATCATCATCATCATATTTATCGGTATTTGAGAGAATCATTGGTATAAACGGTCTCACCAATGAAACATATTGGATTATCAGCTTTGTGTTTCTTTAAATTGATCTACAAGTTTATTTTACGGTTCAAGACAACAAGATTCAGGTAGAGAGATGAGCGGAAGTGTTTGTAAAAGAAGTTTTGAGGGATGGATGTTTATCTAATGTTTGATCAATTTATTCTTTTTTCAAAAGAGGAGGAATGTTTATTTGGCTTTGGGTAGAAGTACATCAGTCCTCTTTCTCTTTTGAAGGTTGATTTTGAGGTTGGATGTCTTCTTGAGCCTCACCTAGAAGGAATGGTGAATAAATACTTGTGTTTTCAGGTTTGGATCCTCGAGGATTTTCTTCTATTTCGATTAATTTCACTTTCAAACAACTTCTCTTGATCTTTGTGATAGTCGAATTTGAACATGGGATTCATGAGTTGTTTCTAATAGATTATCGGGATGTCATTCTTCTTTAATAATACGAAATGAGTTATAACATAAAGGCGGGAGACTCTAGTTGTGTTGTCTCTTCTCCTATTTCATATTTTGTGAGTTCAAGATAGGTTTCAGTTTCGTTTCCTAAGTACACGCTCCTTGTTTATGTTTTCGTGACTTGCTCATAAAGTTCTCTTAACAGGTAAAACACAAGGTATAAGTAGGCAATCAATACCTTCTTGACAATCTTCCTCATTGTTCTCTTTGTAATCTTGCTCATCATACATATTTTTTCTTGTTGTTTATGTCTTGTAATGGTTGAGTTTGTTTTTGATCGGGGAGAAAGCATGGGTTGTGCGATAATCAACATCTATATCAACCTCATGCCTTTCCAATTTCTTATCAAGTATGTACACTATTTTTTCCAGTACGTCCAATAATGTGTTTAGTTTAGCTTCTTTGTCTATACCTGGATCCATGTTTTGTAAAAAATAGGTCATTATATTTTGTCAACCCGAGTTCGAGGTCTTCTACTAGTGGAGTCATTAGATCTTACGGAGGTTGTGGAGTCACCGGTGGAATATTTGAACTTTGTTGTCCACCATCGCATGATTTGGTTTTGCTCGGTGCATTTCCAAAAGGAGTTTTCGAGGACTAGTGAGTAACGAGCTCTATCGGAGAGCCGATGGAGTTGCCGTGGAATGTTTTAGCCTTTTGAGGGTAAAATATGTTATGGTCACACGACAATGTTTATTATGAAAGCCAATCTAAATTTTTTTTGGGTTTTCTAGTTTTTGTGGTTATTCGAAGGATTTAGTGAGTCTACAAGAGCTCTTTCTAGGCTATTATGTAGTCGGAATTCCACCATGATCACAAAAATTATGGGATCTTAGATGATTGGAAAACCAAATTACAAGGCAACATATAAACCGATGCCTTTAGAGCTCTAGGATCTAGCCCTCCCTAGTCTCGAGAGAGAATATCTCAATTGTTTGCAAATATATGATTTGTTTTATTGTAAAGATTGATTTTAGGCTAGTTATTTCGAGTGCAAATTTGTTTGTTTGGGTTTGGTTGATTGGACATGAATGATCTAGGAAACATAGATAGAAAGTGGAAATATAAGAACCATTGGGAAACTGGAGTCAAGAAGAAGTTATAACAAAGCTCAATCAATGGATATGGGATATCAAAGGGAAAATCTAACTTGGCAGTTGATCTTGGGTTTGGTGGATGAAATGAAATGGAAAATAAGGATTTAGAAGGAGAAGTAGAACTAAGGAAATTAAGAATCATTAATTATATGTACTCCTCAACAAAGGCACTTAAAACATTATCGGAAACATGAAGAGGCATTCCATGAGATGGGGCTAACCATATGAAATTCTAGAAACCACCTTGACAAATAATAATTTCAAGACAAACTATTCAAATGAAATCTAGGAGTCGGGGAACGCCCCTATTTCATCCAAATATTTCACTTTCATGGATAAGAAAACATTAAAGATTCACAAATAATCGCATTCATAGAAGAGGAACTCCTAGACATATAAGAGCCGCAATTATAAATACCTTAAAAAAATTTATCTCGACAGTAGAACAAAGGGTATGATCAAAATAGACCTCTTTGAGGACCGTAAACAATGGTACTTTAAAGGGAGACTTCGGAAACAATTTTCAAGAGGCAACAAGTAAGCGAGGAAAACCATAAATCATTCTTGAAAAGAATTGTTTTGAACTATTTCTAAAATAAACAAGCTTCGGGGTTGAAAAAGCGGTCAAACTACTCAATAAAACCTTGAGCGATGAAAACATAAAAACGGTGAAGAGCAAAACACAGTTCTAAGGTGCTTCTAGGAGACATTTCTTAGGCTAAAATTTTCACTCTACTGCAAGCAAGAAAATGATGAAACAAAAATTGAAAAATAGGAAATAACAACAACGGATCGAAAATACATCACCATGACCATGCTCGAGGGATCAGGGTGATAGAGCTTTATCATTAACAAAACGTGTCAAAACATCATCAATCTTCAAAAACTTCAATTTCTTCTTAAACTTCGAGCTGGACTATGTACAAGCTACAGAGTTCGAATGCCAGACAACCAACCCCTAACAAAGAGCTCCTCATCGAGTATTTATGAAGAATGAGGAGGTGGAACTCTTTTTCAGCATTCAAAATGTCATTAACTACATAGTAAATGCATTCTAGCCTATGAAAACCATGCAAGGCATAAGGTAGGAATGTCTTGCACTACTTCTGCTTTAATAACTCTGCCTGTATTTTCTAAGATAAAACAAAGTGAAAATTTTGACTTTTAGGCCTATTCTTAAATATTATAATAACTTCCCTCACAGATCAAAAAATATATTCTTTTGAGTAATAATGCCAATTTGCTTTTTATGGACAAAAAGTAGGTGAAAGGTGTCGATTTGATTTATCAAGTGAATAAGCACTAGCTCGTGTTGATTTATTCGAGGCTACTTTAGCCTAAGTTTCTTTATTTTATCATAAAATTGTGCTTTAGGCACGAGTCATGCCTTTATAATCCTTCATGTTGTTTTTACTTTTTTGGGATTACTTTAACTTCGCTCATCTTGTCTTTTTAACTATGCTTATCCTTCAATCTTTGTTTTTGATTTAATATTCGTTCTTCGGGCTTCTTTCATTGATCTTATGTTTCTGTTTTTTTGTGTGCGAGGGGATTTCTCATGGTGCATCGTTGGCCATAAAGCATCGATGGGAGCACTTGAATCAGGACCTTTTATCCCATTCTTCATGCATTTAATCTTAGGATCGTCATCCAATGAGGCAAAAAAATGCACTTGAATTGGCTGGGAAGGCACCACGATCTTCAAGCCACCATTAAACTTCACACAATTTAAACAAAACATTAATAAAAAGCCCTGCATTTTTGGGATAAAAGCGCGAGCGAGAGGCTCGTCGGAGGGCGAATATGCATGCGAGGAGGAGAAAACCCATGGCGGAAGGCAGAGAACCATGGTTTTTATAAATTGAAGTATGACACAAAGTGGCGATGAGTAGTTTTGCATAAAACCGCAAGTGGTTTTCGTGTGGGGTTAAGGCGGTAAAGTGGTTTGTGTGTGAAATGGACGCGATACGGTTCTGCGGACGACACGTGCCGGTGAAAACCGCCTGTTCGCATTGAAAGCTGCGCAATCAACTTCATTGGTGAAATGGGTGTGAAATTAGTTTTAGGTCAGTACGATCCGGGTAATCCCGGTTGACGAGCCGTGATCGGTGCGAGGGAGATAAGATGAGCGGAGAAATATGTGGTGGGGCCATTGGATTATAGTGATAAATGGTTAAAATCATGGTGGGGCAATTATATGAAGGGAAAGAGGTGGAAATGGGAGGAGAATTAATGGCCATCCGATCCAGAGGCAATAGAGACGGATCAATGGTTACGTGAAGGGGAAAAAATGAAATACACGAAGATGAAAAGAGGTGGGGCCACTGCGGTGACGTAAGAAAAAATTGGCGTGTAGCAAAAAGCTATTGGGCGAAGGGTAAAATTGGTCTAATGGAGTTAAAATGTGAGGATCACCGAGAGGCCATCGGATTAGCTAATATCGACGGTCGGGGAATGATTTTAGCGGATCGAGGGATCGGAGGAGAAGAGTGTCCGAGGGCAAAGAAAATTTTGGATTTGCGATGGCCGATGGCCGATAGGGAGGGGCTTAAGAATTTTTTTTGCAAGGCGGGTCATATGAGAAGCGAGGGGTGAAGGATATAAGCCCTCGGGGGATCACATCAGCGGGGAAAAGAGGTTAATGGGAATGAGGAGTGTGCGTAGCGCGGTGCGATGAAGAGTTAGCGATGTGATGGAGAGGTAGCGATACGATGGAGAAATGTCGATGGAGTGCGAACCATCGATCTCGGATGGAATGAACGACGGAGATCTTGTCGGCATCTCGCATCGGTGGGGAAAATTTTGACGAAAGAAAAAAGGTTGTGGGGACCAGCGATGCGCCAATGCAACGATGCTCTTGGTCACGAGCGGTTTTTATGGCGGAAAAGGGGGCTAGGGCTAAGCTTAAAGGCACTTAAAGCCTTGGGCTAAAATGAGCATAAAGGCTAAAGAAGGCTTTTTCAAGGGTTTTTTAACTTTTTCAAAGGTTTCGGTAAGGCTAAGAAGTTGTTTCTAAACCATACAAAAGGGATTTTATAAGGTTAAAGGGGCTTTTAGAGGAAATGGAGGCTTTATGAGGGGAAATGGACTTGTTAGGATAGGATTTAAAAATGGAAAATGGGGGAATGAAATGGAGGTGAAAATGGTGAGAATATCATGAAACCAGTTTCTTTTTTGAAGCATCAATGTTGACTTGGTCCAGATGAAAATGAAGATTTTTAGTGAATCGGATAGGTGTAAGATAATGAAGGAAGTGAGATTTCTAGAACTCACAATGTTTCTTTAAATATTGTTTTCTAGAAATTTGGGATTGTTAGCTTAGTCATATTTGGATAAAATCAAAAATTATGGATGACTAACGAGGTGATCTGCCAAGTCTTTGTCCATTCTTAGCACAGGAATCGAGTGTCATAACTGTGTCTTGTTTGTGGCTAGACCCACTATAGGGCTGGTGGGATCGCCTCTTGTCCGTAGAGGGGATTTACCTCACCAACAATAAGTAGAGAAAAGGGAAGGAAGCCTCTAGACCAAGTCTCACACAAAAAAAGAAATATTTCTTAGATTCCACTCTTCACAAGCCTTGATTTTATACAATAGAGAATTTTTGCTTATTATCAAGGCGAGACTATGATAAGGATAAAGAGCCTATTGATGTTGACACATTGGATAGGAGCCCTCTCGCCTTTAATCTTCAAAAATAGTTAGAGAAGGTCAAAATATTTGTTCCACTTGACTCAACTATTAAAGAATCCTAATTACAAATCTCGAGGTATGTCGAGTTCATGTGCCCATCTAGCATGGCACCTTTGTGGGATATCCTGAACCTCCCAGAAGAAATTCATCGTGGTTGTATATGGACCTCATGTTGAGGAACAAGACTCTTCCATTGCCCCTTTTTTATGTTACCCTCATAGTTCATGATCTATTAATGCACAACTACATGCTTGACTCAGGAGAATTCTCATAATGTGATGTCATTGTATGTTATGGAGCAGATTGGGGTTGCAAATAACAAGGCACGTATAAAGATATGTACTCCTTTTATTTGAAAAGAGTAAAATGTATGGGAGACGATTAACGATTTGGTGGTAAATTTGGCCCGGTTACCTGTAAAAAGTGTGGTAATGGATATTGTAGTTGTTGATATCCCTGCATGGTTTGGTATGCTCTTGTCCAGATCATGGGGGTCTAAGATCAGAGGATCCATCAAAATGGTTTTAGAATATTATACCATCCATGTGTTTGGTGGAGAAGAAATACGACTTTATAGAGAATAAAAAATTCTAAAGAAAGTTACCAAAGATGATTATTAAAATAATGCCCACGTATATGGTAAAGAGAAATATTTCTCATGTTTGTTGTTAGAGGAAAATGATCTAATCCTGGATGAAACATAGGTGGAATTTTCTATCTAGTTAAACAAACAATCACTAGAGTGTGATTAAGTATGGAAGAGATACTTTGATGGTGCTTATTCCAGTGAAGGAAATGGGGTAGGTGTTTTATTGGCGGCTCCAAAAGGAAGCTTGATCCCTCTCTGCCTCAAACTGAGAGCTTTAAGCCACTAATAATTTTGTTGATTATGAGGCCTTGGTATTAGGTTTTCAAGATGTTAGGAATCTTAACATTGGGTGCTTGGCAATGTTTAGATATTCAGAGTTAGTGGTGAAACAAATTATAAATCAACACCAACCCACACTTTCAATACTAAAGTCTTACCAAAATGAGGTATGGGATTTGATTGATAACTTTTTCTTAGCCTTTAACATCCAATTTTGGTTGAAGATATAAAATGGATGGTCAACTCCTTGGCTATAGTTGCTAGTAATTTTAAACCTCCTCAAAACCCATTGCTCATATATGAAGTTGAGGTCAGGTATTGACCTTCAGTACCATACAATGTCAAACATTGGCAGGTTTTGAAGATAAGGAACAAAATTAAACACTTCATGGAAGTTATCGGAGAATTTTTCCAATTCATTGATTGACCCGAAAGAGGATGAGAAAATGTAATGTTCCAAATGCGGAACTTGTCGCTCCATCGGGAATATCTTGAGATATTCCAATTTCATTCTTTAGTGAGCTATCACAAGTCCATTTTAGAGATTTAATGTTAGGGAATTTACGAGGATATGTCTCCTTCCAAAGAAGGAGAGATCACGAGGGCTAAGCCCAGCCCTTCACGGACTCGCTCTATGGATGTGCAATATTCCTCTTCAAAGAAATTTACGTTACGGGGTCCTTGAAGACGCTGTCGTATAAGGGAAGCTACGTAAAAATAAGACGGACCAGCTATTTCGGCGGTGCCTTAGAACACACATCATAAAACCCCTATGCAGAATATGAGCTCAAATAAATAACTATAGATGGGTTATTCAACAGATCTCCCCAATCTAGGTCTCTAAAACAATGCTCAATGAGAGAGCTACAACAATATATGAACATGAACATTAACTTTGAAAATCTGAAATACATCATAAGAGGGAAAATTATACAGAAATCATGATATTATGATATATCAGCAATTAAATACAAGAAATAGTTGAGGGACAAGCCACTCAAGCTTCAAGATCCAACCTCCATTGATTAAGAAATAAAATACAAGAGATATTTCGCAACTCCACGGAATGCGGTGAGAAATGAGCAAACTGCTATGTATATGAAGGTATAAGCTGCTGAACATGAATGAAATACAATATGTGGCTGAATTAATACAAGAAATATCCCAAGAACAAAGAATGGGCTAAAATACAAGATTTCTAGACAATGCAGAGAGATTGCTAGAAATGTCGTGAACATACAAAAATGTGACAGACTTTGAGTTTGTCACTTTTACAACTAATAAAAAAATATGAATAAGGCCATGTCGAGATCTGAAATGTGATTGCCCTCCTTTGATAATTCCTCTAACTACAAAGGCTGATCCCTTTGTCTCATAAACACACACTCTGATGAGCTCTCATTAAACCCTCTCTCACTACCTACATAAAATAACGCAATTTCACTCCATGGTGCATAGTGGGAGATGATGGAATGTTGGCCCATGCCATCGAATATGAAATCAAGCTTTCGAGAATCCTCCTTGTAGCTCCTCCAATGAATATACCACTCCTCCAAGGAAGAAAAAAAACAAGAATGACTCTATGAGTTCCTCTCTTGCTACCATGACAACACAACGTCCTCTCGCTATTGTAGAGCTAATTCCGTAGGAGATGAATGTAGCTATGGCCAATTCAAGATCGAGTAAAATCAGCTCAATCCTCATCCTTCCTTGAGGAAAAGGTAGGGATTCCCGACCGGGAACACCCTGGTCCGAGGGCACCATCACTCGCTAAACGGCCCAGGGGGATGCAAGGCTTTGGGAGACCAGAGTACTGAAACTCCAAAATATGTATGCAAATGGGTTTCCATCTCCTCCCTTCTAAACAAAAGTAACTCTCCTCCACCAAGGTTCCACCAATTAGGGTTTCCACCCTCACCATGAGTGTCTTCCCAACTACGCACAACTTCTCTAGTAAGCCTCTCCTCCTTGGCGGTGTTGTTGACTTTAGTCAAATATGACTAGTCCAAGTGAGTTGGGTTCCATTCACACCCTTAGGTGTTTGTTTCAGGCGCTTATTTGTCCTCCTTTCACACGAGTATTATTTCTTCATCTAAAAGGGGCTAAGGTGTCTCCTTCCCCATTTTTATTAGTGCAACTATAATGTTCTATTTTAGCTTGAGGCTAAAATTGGGAACATTCTGATCCTCCCCTCCCACATGTTTCTTTCCCTCAAGCATAGTCGCATAGAGAAAAAAATTTCCTCCCCCTTCTTCTCTTGCGGCCTCCTCATCAATGGTCCCACTATGCTCCAAATATCTCTTGCAATAAATCTATCCTCCAATGCTCTCTCCCAAGTATGAAAGCTGAAAATGATGCTCCTCATGGAAGGATAGAAGGTGTGGTGGAATCATTCTTGCTGGGAATTTGGCCTCCTTAAGGTAGGAGTGATGATATGCATGGAAAAATTCTGCTCCCAATGATGATCCTCTCATCCAAATGAAAAACTTACCCCACGATTTTCACGCAATGTGTTGGGGCTGAATTGTTGCACATATGGGGCTTCCCTTTGTCTTTGGGCTTGAAAAGTATGGCCTTCCAAGAATGGCCCAAGCTACCCCATCAAGAAAAATCAGCCATGAAATGCCTCTGCAAATTCTCCAAGTGGTCCCTCCCACAAGAAGGTACAAGTAGCAATGTGGCAATCATGGTTTGCCCATGGTATCTCCTGCAAGATAAAACATATGCAATGGGGAGAATCATGCTCCCAATGGGTTGTACATACAATACTCTCCAAATAATGCTCCCCATGAGTGTACCAATCATCAGAAATGCAAGGAGAAATACACAATAAAAGCAAGCTATCAAATGACAACCGGAGAGTGGTTCAAAGTTCCACTCATGGAACGTGCACGATGCCTCCTTGGCACGCACTCAAATCAAAAGTAACAAGTGCTAAACTAGCCACTTGTTTTCTGCCACAATATCTCATCATAAGACTAAAACATGAGAATACAAATTGGTGCCAATGGTGCACAGAAACATGTGGCTTCCCCCACAATCCATCACAAAAATAGCCACAATCAAGGCTACAAGTGGCTGCAAGTACATCATATCAATTGAAAGAAGGGGCGGCCCTCCTTGAGACAATAGGCTTCTCATATGAAGTAAAGAAGTACAAAATGGGAAATTATACCTCCTCTACCATGTACTTGAGACCTTGAGCTGAAATGGCTCATTTGAATGCTCTCCCTCTCCTCCAATGAGTAAGGGAATGGTTGTTCCAACCTCTCCAAAATCAATCGGGCTATGCATCTACCCATATGCTAATGTAGATCATACTGAATTCCCTCCCAAGTGAACTCCTCTAGCAAATAAAAGTATGCATCCCAGTGCATAGCTAGGAAGTCCTCATATGCCTTTGCATGCAAATAATTTCTACTTGAGACTACAAGCCCTAGTCAAGAAGAATCTGCATAGCATTAGATGACCATATCATCAACTACTGTATCGATCATATTCCCCATTTTCATCAAGAATCATTCATGCACCAAGATCCCTGAGGGAATACTCAGCAAAAGCTCGGTCTTCCAACTTTCGGATCAATCCTCCATATAGAACGGCCGGTGTTGATGCGCAATATGGTGCTCCCCTCATCACTCGCCTACTACTACGACATCCCCCATGCCAAATTCATCCTCCAAGTTAGCTGCCATGCCATCATGCGACTACTCATGCTCAAATAGAAATGATGTTCTCTCGAAAATGAGCCTCCCATGAGAGACTATCACCTCCAAAGAATCTCCCGATCATCGGCTAATGTAAGCATGAGTGGCCTCCATCTACTCCAATGCATCAAGAGAGTCCTTCCTCAAAGTGAGTATCTCTCTCTCACCAAATCTATGGAGCGACCATCCCTACATCATGAATATGCTATCCTCCATCTCTGCAGAGCAACTCTATACGCACTGATAAAAGCTGATGAGAATGGGTGGTGTGAAAATGTGAGAGTGTATCCCTCCTTCTTGTGCTTATCCCCAAAATCTCTGCGTTGTGATGGAATCATCCAATGTCTCCACCTCTCTGGAATCTAAGAGTGGTGAACCAAATGACATGATGCCTCTCATCATCTCTAGATCATGTGGCCTCCCAAGTGGAAAACCTCCAAAGTGAGACATCAAGATAGGAACTAGACTGTATATATGAGAGTAACGAAGGTCCTCTATCTGCGCTAGTTGCGGTGCGGTCCCCTCTCCTATGTGAAGAAAATCTCTAAAGTAGATAAGGGTGAATTTCCATCATCCCTTCATGTTGATCCTTCTGCTCTTCTTCTTCTTCCAATAGTGCAGCGCTGTAGGTTCTTCTATGCACCTCTTCTCTACCAACATGTGAGTGTAGCTCCTCCTTAATGAGAAGCCTTGGATCTTGGCCTTCCTTTGAGAGAAATATCTCTACACCTCACAAATGGAAGATTTCCCTTCATAAAAATGGGGGTCTTGCCTCTAGCAAGCCATCACGCCTGATTTACTCCCCCCAATAGAAAGATGGAATGATCTTTGTTTCATGGTCCCCTTCCATGCATGCAAAGTGTTTGAAGTTTTGTCACACCATGTTTCACATTGGGTTTCATCAATCCCCTTTGAAAAAATCTTTGTGACTTCCACATATGATCTCTCATTTGCATTAAAAACAAGAAATAGAATTTCCCTGAAACCAATCATCATGAATCATACCTTTGAGTTTGCGGCGCTGCTCCTCCAAAATCCTCAACTTTTTCCTCCATCCTTCTTGCAGTAGCTATGGGAAATGTACTGCGCTGTGGATCTGAAAGTGTGGCTGAATTCTCACACCCTTCATGAGAATATATAGGGCTTGCTTCATCCACAAACCCCTTTCAGAAAATTGCTCCAAATTTTCCCTTCCTTCAAGATCTTCAATAATCTCCTCAATGGTCTGGAAAAGAACAAGGGAAACCTCCTCTTCCATCATTCCTTTTCCCTTGTTTCCTTTGTCAATATCCTCTCCTTGGAGAGAAGATCCTCTTGCTGATGGCAATATTGTGCACAGGATAAGCCAAGATTGATGCTCTGATACCACTGTAACGTTCCAAATCTGGAAATTGTTGCTCCATCGGGAATGTCTTGAGATATTAGCTATCACAAGTCCATTTCAGAGATTTACTGTTGGGGAATTTACAGGATATGTCTCCTTCCAAATAAGGGAGAGATCCTAAGGCTAGATGGCCCTTCACACACTCTGCCTATGGATATGCAATATTCCACTTCGGGAATTTCTGTTATAGGGTCCTTGAGGACGTTGTATAAGGAAGCTACTGTAAAAATAAGACAAACCACAGTTGGGATGCCTTAGAAAACACATCATGCAACCCCTATGTACAATATGAGCTCAAATAAATAACTCTAGATGGGTTATTCAAATCTCCCCAATCTAGGTCTCTAAAACAATGCTCAATGAGAGAGCTACAGCAATATATAAAAATGAACATCAACTTTGCAAATATGAAATACATCATAAGAGGGAAAATTCTATAGCCATCATGATATTATGATATATCAGCAATTAAATAAAAGAAATAGTTGAGGAACAACCCACTCAAGCTTTAAGATCCAACCTCCCTTGATAAAGCAATAAAATACAAGAGTTGTTACAACTCCACGAGATGTCGAGAGAAAGTAGCGTAGTTGTGTATATGAAGTTATAAGCTTTTGAATATGAATGAAATAAAATATGTGGCTGAATTAATACAAGAAATATCCCAAGAACAAATAATGGGCTGAAACACAAGATTTCTAGCCAATCTAGGAGAGATTGCTAGAAATGTCGGAAGATACAAAAATTTGACAACTAAGTTGTCATCGCAACTGATACAAAATATGAATGAGGCCATGGCATATCTGAAATGTGATTTCCCTCCTCTGATAATGCCTCAATACAAAGGCTGCAGTCCCTTTGTCTCTAGGAAACACACTCACGATGAGCTCTATGAAACCCTCTCTCATCGCCTCCATAAAATAATGCGATTTCCTCCATAGAATGCACAATGGGAGATGATGGAATGTTGGCCCATGCCAATAGATCTGAAATAAAGCTCGAGAATCCTCCTTTCATCTCCTCCAATGAATAGACCACTCCTCCACTGAAGAGAACAAACAAGAATGACTCTATGAGTTCCTCTCCTGTTGCACCCAGCAACACAACGCCCTCTCTCCTACAGAGCTAACATTGTAGGAGATGGATCCAGTCGTGACCAATGCAGATTGAGGAAAATCAGCTCAATCCTAATCCTTCCTTGAGGAAGAGGTAGGGATTCCCTAACCAGGGAACACCCTAGTGCCGAGGGCACCATCACCACTGCTAAACGACCTAGGGATGCAAGCCTTTGCGGACACCAAGTATGAAAACTCTAAAACATGTATGAAAATGGGCTGCCATATCACTCCTTATAAACAAAAGGAACTCTTTCCACCAAGGTCCCACCAACTAGGGTTTCCACCCTCACATCGAGTGTCTTCCCTCCCGAAAGTCGCGCACAGCTTCTCTAGGAAGCCTCTCCTCCTTGGGCAGCGTTGTTGAATTTAGTCAAAGATGACTAATCCAAGTGAGATGGGTTCCATTCACACCCTTAGGTGTTTATTTCAGCTTCTTATTTGTCCTCCTTTGACACAATGAGTGTTATTTATTCATCTAAAAGGGGATAAGGTGTCTCCTTCCCCATTTTATTAAACAAAAATAAAATGTGCAAGTATAATGTTCTATTTTAGCTTGAGGCTAAAATTGGGAACATTAAAGTCCTCCCCTCCCACATGTTGCTTTCCCTCAAGCAACTACATAGAGAGAAAAATATTTCCTCCCCCTTCTTCTCTTGCGGCCTCCTCATCAATGGTCCCACCACTGCTCAAATATGTTGCAATAAATCTATCCTCCAATGCCATCTCCCAAGTATGCAAGCTGAAAATGATGCTTCGGATGGAAAGATAGAAGGTTTAGTGGAATCCTTCTTGCTGGAATGTGGCCTCCTTAAGGTAGGAGTGATGATATGCATGGGAAGATTCTGCTCCCAATGATGATCCTCTCATCCAAATGAAAATCTTACCCCCGATTTACGCAATGTGTTGGGGGCTAAATTGTTGCACATATGGGGCTTCCTTTGTCTTTGTGATGGAAAAGTATGGCCTCCAAGAATGGCCCAAGCTACCCCATCAAGAAAAATCAGCCATGAAATTCCTCTGCAAATTCTCCAAGTGGTCCCTCCCACAAGAAGGTACAAGTAGCATTGTGGCAATCATGGTTTTCCCATGGTATCTCCTGCAAGATAAAACATATACAATGGGGAGAATCATGCTCCCAATGGGCTGTACATACAATGATATCCAAATAATTCTCCCCATGAGTGTACCAATCATCAGAAATGCAAGGATAAATACACAATAAAAGCAAGTTGTCAAATGACAACTGGAGAGTGGTTCAAAGTTCCACTCATGGAACTCATGCGATTGCCACCCTTGGCACCCGCCTCCAAATCAAAAGTAACAAGTGCTAAACTATCCACTTGTTTGTTGCCCACAATATCTCATCATAAGATAAAACATGAGAATACAAATTGGTGCCAATGGTGCACATGCGAGAAACATGTGGCTTCCCCACAATCCATCATAAAAATAGCCACAATCAAGGCTACAAGTGGCTACAAGTACATCATATCAATTGCAAGAATGGGTGGCCCTCCTTGAGACAATAGGCTGCTCATATGAAGTAAAAGAAGGTACAAAATGGGAAATTATACCTCCTCTACCATGTACTTGAGACCTTGAGCTGAAATGGCTCATCTGAATGCTCTCCCTATCCTCCAATGAGTAAGGGAATGGTTGTGCCAACCTCTCCAAAATCAATCGGGCTATGCATATACCCATATGTTGATGTAGATCATACTGAATTCCCTCCCAAATGAACTCCTCTAGCAAAGCAAAGTATGCATCCCAGTGCATAGCTAGGAAGTCCTCATATCTTGCATGCAAATAATTTCTCCTTGAGACTAAAAGCCCTAGTCAAGAAAAATCTTGCCATAGTGTTAGATGACCATATCATCAGTGTACCCGTATTAGTCATCTTCCTCCTGGTCATCGAGAATCATGCATGCACCAAGATCTTAGGGAATACTAAACCAAATACGAGTCCTCCAACTCTGGATCAATCCTCCATATAGCACGATCATGCGGTGTTGCTCGCAATATGGTGCTCCCTCATCTTGCTACCTACTACTCGACATCCCCCATGCCAAAGTCATCCTCCAAGTTGCTTCCATGCCATCATGCAAAAATTCATGCTCAAATAGAAATGATGTTCTCTAAAAATGAGCCTCCCATGAGAGACTATCACCTCCAAAGAATCTCCCCGATCCTGGACAATGTAAGCATGAGTGGCCTCCATCTAATCCAATGCATGAAGAGAGTCCTTACTCAAAAGCAATTATCCTCTCTCTCACCAAATCTATGGAGCGAGCCATCTGCATCGAGGGAATCATGTTATCCTCCATCTCTGCAACAACTCTGTACTGCTCGGTAGCCCGATGAGAATGGGTGGTGCTGAAAATGAGAGAGTGTATCCCTCCTTCTTGTGCTTATCCCCAAACTCTCTATGTTGTGATGGACTCCTCCAATGTCTCCACCTCTCCCAGAATCCAAGAGTGGTGAACCAAATGACATGATGCCTCTCATCATCTCTAGATCATGTGGCCTCCCAAGTGAAAAACCTCCAAAGTGAGACATCAAGATAGAAAGTAGGCTTGTATATATGAGATGAATGAAGGTCCTCTCTCTCTAAAGTGTAGTCCAGTACCTCTCCTATGTGAAGAAAATCTTTGAAGTAGATAAGGGTGAATTTCCATCATCCCTTCTCCTGCTAATCCTTTTGCTCTTCTTCTTCTTCCAATAGTGTAGCATTGTAAGTTCTTCTATGCACCTCTTCTCTACCAACATGTGTGTGTAGCTCCTCCTTAATGAGAGGCCTTGGATCTTGGCCTTCCTTTGAGAGAAATATCTCTACACCTCACAAATGGAAGAGTGCCCTTCATACAAATGGGGGTCTTGCCTCTAGCAAGACCATCCTCTTGATTTACTCCCCCTCTAGAAAGATGGAATGATCTTTGTTTCATGGTCCCCCTTCCATGCATGCAAAATGTTTGAAGTTTTGTCACACCATGTTTCACTTTTGGTTTCATAAATCACCTTTGCAAACTCTTTGTGACTTCCACATATGATATCTCATTTTCATGAAAACATGAAATAGAATTCGAAACCAATCATCATGAATCATACCTTTGAGTTTGCGGTCTTGCTCCTCCAAAGGCCTAAAATATTTCCTCCATCCTTCTTGCATTATCTATGGGCAATGTCTTGCCACTTTGTGGATCTACATGTGTGGTTGAATGCTCACACCCTTCATGAGAATAGCTAGGGCTTTCTTCATCCACAAACCCCTTTCGGAAAGATTTCTTCAAATTTTCCCTTCCATCAAGATCTTCAATAATCTCCTCAATGGTACGGAAAAGAAGAAGGCAAACCTCATCTTCCATCATTCCTTTTTCCCTTGTTTCATTTTTCAATATCCTCTACTTCGATAGAAGCTCCTCTTGCTTGATGGAAATATTGTGCATAGCTGAGCCAATATTGATGCTGCTGATACCATTTGTAATGTTCCAAATACGGATCTTCTTGCTCCATTGGGAATATCTTGAGATATTCTAATTTCCTTCTTTAGTGAGCTATCACAAGTCCATTTCGAGAGATTGAATGTTGGAGAATTTATAGGATATGTCTCCTTCCAAAGAAGGGAGAGATCCACGAGAGCTAGCTGGCCCTTCACAGACTCTTGCTCTATGGATATGCAATATTCCACTTCGAGAATTTCTGCTACGGGGTCCTTGAGGATGTTGTATAAGGAAGATCTGCTATAAAAATAAGACAAAAAAGCTTGGGATACCTTATAACACACATCATACAACCCCTATGCAGAATATGAGCTCAAAGAAATAATTCTAGATGGGTTAATTCAGACATCCCCAATCTAGGTCTCTAAAAAAATGCTCAATGAGAGAGCTACAACAATATATGAACATGAACATTAACTCTGCAAATATGAAATACATCATAAAAGGGAAAATGATACATCCATCATGATATTATTATATATAAGTAATTAAATACAAGAAATAGTTGAGGGACAAGCCACTCAAGCTTTAAGATCCAAACTCCACTGATTAAGCAATAAAATACAAGATTTGCTGCAACTCCACAAGAATGCCTGGGAGAGCAGATTGATTACGTTGTGTATATGAAGGTATAATATACTGAATATTAACGAAATACAATATGTGGCTGAAGGAATACAAGAAATATCCCAAGAACAAAGAATGGGGGTACAGAAATACAAGATTTCTACCCAATCTAGGAGAGATTGCTAGAAATGCCGGAACATATAAAAATGTGACAAGCGAGTTGTCACTTTGTGGCTGATACAAAATATGAATGAGGCCATGGAATATCTGAAATGTGATTTCCCTCCTTTGATAATTCCTCTAATAAAAAATTTTGATCCCTTTGTCCTAGAAACACACTCTTGATGAGCTCTATGAAACCCTCTCCTCTGCCTCCATAGAATAACGTAGTTTCCTCCATGGACTACGCGGTGGGAGATGATGGAAATTTTGGCCCATGCCAACGGATCTGAAATCAAGCCCGGGAATCCTCCTTGCAGCTCCTCCAATGAATAGACCACTCCTCCCACTAAAGAAAACAAACAAGAATGACTCTATGAGTTCCTATCTTCTTGCACCCTGACGACACAACGTCCTCTCTGCTTGAGAGCTAATGTTGTAGGAGATGAATGTGCTTGTGGCCAATTCCAAATTGAGGAAAATCAACTCAATCATCATCCTTCCTTGAGGAAGAGTTATTAATTTCGACTAGGAACACCCTAGTGCTCGAGGGCACCATCATACTGCTAAACGTGCACTGGAGATGCAAGCCTTTGCGGACCCAAGTCCGAAACTCCAAAACATGTGTGCAAATGGGTTTCCATCTCCTCCTTATAAACAAAATGAACTCTTCTCCACCAAGGTCCCACCAATTAGTGTTTCCACCCTCACATGAGTGTCTTCCCTCCAAAGCTGGCGTAGCTTCTCTAGAGAAGCCTCTCCTCCTTGGGCATGGCTGTGACTTAGTCAAAGATGACTAATCCAAGTGAGGTGGGTTCCATTCACACCCTTAGGGTGTTTATTTCAGCTTTGCTTATTTGTCCTCCTTTCACACAAGGAGTGTTATTTCTTCATCTAAAAAGGGGCTATTGTGTCTCCTTCCCATTTTATTAAACAAAAATAAAATATGCAACTATAATGTTCTATTTTAGCTTGAGGCTAAAATTTGGGAACATTACGAGAAAAAAGATAGATGAACATTAGGATAGTTGGAAGGAAGCAATTGTAGGGCATAATATTTTACAATTGAAGAGTAATACCATCACCAGGGGTTTGGTCCCCTTGGAAAAGGTTGTTTAACCCAAATTATGTGGCTTCCAAGTTGGCTAAACAAGAACTTGAAGAGGAGGTGGAGGAGTGCGTAACATTAGTACAAAAGAAAAAATCCCCCGAGATAATACATCTCGGCAAAAAGGAGTTTATGATAAGTAAAATAAAATGTATCTGGACCTTTTTAAACATTATATGGATGTGTTTTCTTGGTCTTATGATGACTTAAAAACATTTTCTACTATTATCATTCAACATAAGATCCATTTCAAAAGTGGGGTGAAAATATATAAGTAGAAGCTTTGGAAAATTAACCCTCTGTTACCCCCATAAATTGAAAAAGAGGTAAAGAAGTTGATCCAAGACAAAAAACATTGTACCTTTGAGGTATTCGATTGGGTAGAAAAGTTATTCCATGTTAGAAAAAAAATAACGGGGAAATAAGGTTATGTGTTGACTTGAGAAATATGAACGAGGCCTCATTAAAAGGAAATTGACCTCCACCTAAAATGGACTACATTCTACAAAAGGTGGTAGATTTTTCTCGGATGTCTATAATGGATATTTTTTTTGGATACAATAAGGAATTTTTTCACCCCAAAGACTAGAATAAAAGCTGTTTTGCACGCTACATGGAGGAAATTTATGTATGCCGAAATTCCTTTCGTCCTCATAAATGTAGGAGCCACTTTTCATAGAACCATGGATATAACATTTGTGGGAGAATGGGACAAATTTTTGGTAATTTACCTAGATGACATCATCAATTTTTCAAAAATAGATGAAGAACACATTGAACATCTATGGCTCACTTTTTGAAAAATGTAGAAAGTATGGTCTATCTTTAAATCCCAAAAATTCTCGAGTTTTTCTCTAAATGAGGGAAAAAGCTGCTAGGGCACATTATGGAAAAAGAGGGGAAAATATTGATCCCAAGAGGGTGGAATCCATCAAAAACATCCCATTACCAAGGAATAAAAAAAGAGATCTAGGTTTTCTTAGTCAAAATCAACCTTTTAAGGAGGTTCATACTAAATTATGCTAAGATAGTCAAAAGAAATTACAAAGATATGGAAGAAGAACAAGGAAGTGAGATGGAGTTTGTAGAAGCTCTGGAATCATTCTATGTTGGACATTAGTTTCAACACTCCCAGGTGTGTTTTGCGACATGGACTAAGAACCTTTTGCTGGATCCTAACTGTGGCGATTGTAGCAGAAACTAATGCCTATGGGTTTTGGTCTAATGACAATCGTGATTCCAACAAGTGGTATTAGAGCGATAGGTCTCGAGTTTGAAACTCACCCGGCTCGCGTTGGGGGGGAGATTGTTGGACATTGGTTTCAATGCTCCCCGTGTGTTTCGTGACATGGACTAACCACCTTTCATGGATCCTAACTCTGGCAATTGTAGTGGAGACTAATGCCTATGGGTTTTGCTCTAATGGAAATCATGATTCAAACATTCTATAGAATCAAAAAGGATTTTGCAGAATCTCTTGTATTAGTCAACCCATATTATATAAAACCATTTTTCATTTTTTCTCTTTTTCTTCCCCTCTTACAATGGTTGATGTCTTATTTCAAAAAAATGATGAAGGGCATGAGCAACCATTTTCATTTTTCGAGTTAGGTGCTACGAGATGTTGAGCTAAAATATAATATTTTGGAGAAACAAGCCTATGCCTTGGTCAAAGCCCTAGAATATTTTATATTCTTTGTCATGCAATCGAACATAGCTACTTATGTTCCTACAATAGTCATGAAAAGATATCACTGGTGCGGGGTGATAGTGAGGGAAAAAAGAGGCAAATGGATTTCTAAAATACATGAGTATGACATGGATATCAAACCTACCGGTTTGATCGAGGGGTAGGGGTTGGATACAATTTTTTCTGAAGAAAATTGTCAAGCATTTAGCATAAAATTACTGCTTGGAAAGGACGAGAGAAAATGGAAAAGTGGAGCAACAACAAAGGGATTGAAACCTTAGCTCAAAAAATCTAGATGAAATACATTGTCATCTCGCTGGTATAAACATATTGTCAATTATATAATTTTTCTAAGGTGCCTAGTAAACTTCGAAAAAATTCAGAGTATAGGAGCTCTAAAGTGCCAAGCCTAGAAAATTTTTATCTCAAATGGCCAACTATCTTTGGAAGGATACATCGGGGATTTTTATTTTATGTTTGGTTTAAGAAGAAATACACAAAGTGATTGATGAATTCCATAACTATGTCTCGTGGAGGAAATCATAGTTGGATACTCACAACCCACAAAATCCGCAAGGAAGGCTTTTTATTGTTCTAAGTTTTTTTAGTGAGGTGCATATCTATGTTCATTCCTATGAGAAGTGTCAAATGTTTACTTTGAAAAATAGAAGCTAACACCTCTTCCTTTAATCCTTGTTTTTTGTTGAAGAACCTTTTGGGTAGTGGGGCCGGACCTCAATGGGGAAATACACCCACCTTCTAGTGGTTAGCACAAGTGGATACTCGGAACTACCGATTACTTCACTAAGTGGGTAGAAGTGGCCCAGTGAGGAATGAAACTGATGCCATCATTATTAAGTTTAGGGAGGAAAACATCCTAGCCAAGTTTGGTTGCTCCAAGAAGGTTGTCACTGAAAATGACCAGGTGTTCAAGTTATCCACGTTTATTGATTTTATCGAAAGATACAACATTATAGTAGGCCATTCTACCACCTATTACCCACGAGGGAATGGATTGGCTTAATATTCAAATAAAACCTCTATAAGGATTCTAAAAGAAGGAAATATCGAGAAAATCGAGAACTGGGACTAACAATGGAAATTTTCCCTATGGCCCATTAGGGTTACTACAGGAGGTCCATTAGGAAATACCCTTGAGTTGGTTTATGGGAAGGCTACAATTTTCCCCATGTAGTTAGTTATGCCGATGGCTAAAATATTACAATATATTGAGGAGGATTCAAATGCTTTGACTAGAAGGTTAAATCGAGTTGGAAGAAATTCAAGAGAGTAGAGAACAAGTGAATCAAAATTTGATCATCTATCGGAAAAAAATGAAGTCCATGTTTGACGAAAAGGAAAAGGATAGGTATCTACGACCCGAGGAGATTTAGTACTAAGATGGGATGTCAAAAGGGAAGATTAAGGGAAGAATGGGAAATTTGATCCTCTATGGTTCGGACATTTCGGTATTCTTTGAAGCAAAGGGAACAATACCTTCCCTGCTGGAAAATTTAGAGGACAAAGTGCTTGGAATACCTAAAAATGGGTAGTTTCTCAAATTTTATTTCTAGCCATTTGAAAGAGTCCACTCTCCTCACTTTGTAAATACTAGTGAGAAATTTGTAAATAGCCTGGCACTATTTTGAGTTTATATTATCATTTTTTGTTTTATGGACGTATAAATAGAAATGACTCCATGCCTAGGGAGTAAGAAACTAATTTGCGAGGGTTATCAATGCATTGTATACAATACATTGTCCCAATTTGGAGCCAATTTTTTTGCCCTTCATCACTTTTCTAAGAAGGTTGAGAGGTTGAATTCAAGAATCTAGCTAAAAAATAAATCAAATCGGTGATGGGGGAAACTATCGAGCCTAGTGTCCATGGTATTACATCGAAGGTAAAAACAAATACTCACGGAACCCCCACTGAGGTAAGTGCAGCGAGGGCTAAAGGAGGTGGTTTGAAAAAAGTACACCCTTTTGGTTAATGATCGATTAGTTTGGGGGTAGCTCATAATTCATCTCTACTGAGCCCGGCTCCCGAGAAGCATTTTTGGGGGGGTAACTGTGTGGGTGATAAAGCTGGCACTACCCCCGAGTTGAAAAATCAAATTGGTGGTCACACCAATCCAACAACCAAATCAATTATGGGGGAGTGAGCGGTGGATCCGGTACCCGCTCTCCTACCCGGAGGGCATGGTGGGGACCACTCGCCATGATGGACGATGCAGTGACACTAATTCAAGTAAGCGATGAATTCAAAGTTAAACGATAACCTCTCCCACCCCACGCTCTTCTCCACCTCTCATTTCTCGCCACCCAATCCCCCTCTTGCTTACATGTCCCTCCATGATGTGATCCTATATTTTAGTAGACGTTGTCCCCCTATCCATGTATAAAAAACCCTTCCCACCTCAAATTTTTAAAATATTTTATTGTTTCTCGGTGCAAATGTCTCCTAGCCATTCATCTATGTTGTAAATTTGTCAAGTCACCTGACGTGTTTGGGAACCTCCCTTAAACATTGTTTTTAGCTATCTCCAGAAAATAAGGTATGCAGTTTGGTCCCTTTCACTGAAAATTATTTGAATGTTCATTGAAACATGAAGAAAGTGGCCCCCAAGAGCCCTAAATCACGGGAGGTCGAGCCCTCCTGCGGTGTCAAACATCTCATGGACACGAGAGGGCACCAATTGTGAACCCCTCTTGTGCCTACCACTTTGCAAACCTTCGATTCAACTTATATGGTAACCACGTCTATAGGAGAAGACCCATTTCAAGTGGTTGAATTAGGCCTATACTACCAAATTTCACCCTCGAGTATACCATTTCCTTGAGTTTGTCTCCTAGCTAAAAAGCTGCTTACATATATGAGAAGAATTGTTTTGTCTCTTCCACTAGGGTTAAAATCACTTAAAGTGGCCTCGAAGCTAATTAAAAAATCCATGCTTTAACCTAGCTCCCCTAAAGCACCGGACAATTTACACTAAACCACGTTGGTCGAAGCCATTAAACAACCCATGCGGTTGATTAGGAGCAATCCTTTCTTCAAATGGTCCTACTTACTGACCTCTGACCTCTCCCTATTGCTAAAAAATTTCACTGTAACTCCTCTTTGCAAAGCCTATTCAACCCATTATGTCCCTAATTTATCATTTTTTTGGTTATGATGATGCTAATATATATATTAAAGCGGCTCTAGGGTTCCTAAGGAAAATGATGCAAACTAGCCCATCTGTTCTACATCCCTACTGTACCTAATTGAGGCCATAAGATTCCAGTGTACGCCATTTCCCTAAAACCTCCTATTTGAGATATTATTCATTGTTGTTGTTATTTTTTTGTGTACACTCTTTTGGATGAGTTTGAGTGCCTAGATCTCGGTTTGGTGGCCTTCACCAAACAAAGAAAACTCTATTTTTTGGCTGGGACATTGTTGTTAGAAAGAGACTAGATGTCGATGGTTATTCTCAGTTTATATCCTCCTATATGGACATCGCCTATAAAATTATTCATGGTGTTTCCCCTCCTAGACTTATCCCTCATAAAAAATAAATCCTCAAACTTAATAAGGACACCGGGGTCAAGGACTAGTACCTATTTTAGGATTACTCATAAATTAGGGTCTATGGGTGTGAGCTCCCTCCTTACCACTTGCATGTGTTTATGACCATGAGGATCATTAGGGGAATTTTTAGGTCTAGAATGGGCCTCCTAAGAAAAATGTACAACAAAAATAAACTTTATAAGAACCAATAGGATTCAAGATGATGATGTCAACCATGGGGGATGATTCACCATTTTTTAAGTAAAAGGGTAAAAAGATTAAAAAATAATAAAATAATAAAAGTACATTTTCAACTCATATTTTCGTCTTATCTCCCAAATTTTTTACTTAAATTTCGAGCGGGATTACTCGTTGGATGCAAAATTTAATTTCTTATCCAAGGTGTTAGTATGAATCCTTTGTCGAAGCGTACGAAAAAGGACCACTTTAGCTACGCATAACTAATAGCCCTAACAACAAAGGTGGCTGCCAATATCTTCAGATCTGCGGTTAGTTAGACATAAAAGAGCTGCAAAAAACCAGATCTATGCATGGAAAGACATTAGCGAGAAAAAATAAGGGTTTGCTCCATATACCAATAGACAAGACAAGAACAATTTTTGAAAGAATTTTTTATATTAATGGGGCACACAGGAGGAAAACAAGAAGGCGTATCCAATTCTCCTCGGTGGGATGGGTTCTTGGAAGTCCTCGACACTTCGGATCTAAGATTTCTCTCTCTTGTTGGTGTAGAAAACCCACACAAAGAATGGAACTCCAGAGGGAGCTCTCACTGGCAAATGGCGAGAAAATGGTGACCAAGTGTACTAGATCCGGAGAGATCTAATAGGCAACAAAAGGTGAAGAATGGTAGGGAAAAAACCCTCCTATTTATAACAAAATATTGGGTCATTCTAGATCTTGGTGCATGGGTTAACCAGAGATCTAGATCCACTTTTTATGGAATATTTTATTATATTTGTTGGAGGGAAAAGGTACTTGACTTGGGTCAAATCCCTTAATTTGTCAAAAATAAATAAATAAATGATTTATTTATCTTTTTAAGGAAGCGGTTAGAAGATAATTAAATAAATAATGATTTACTTAGTTATTTAAGGAGGTGGTTGAAAGATAATTAAATAAATAGTGATTTATTTAATTATTTGTGGGTGATTTGGTCATATTTAACAAGGAATATCATCTAAATAAAGTTTAAATGATTATTCCTAGAAAATAATAAGATAAATAAAGGTTTATCTAATTAATTTCTTTGATTTTGGGTTAAACATGATAGGAATAATAATTAAATTATGGTTTAATTAATTATTCCATAAGGAAAAATCAAACAAATATGGGTTTGTTTAATATTTCCTTTTGGGGTTTCCTGTTTTAACATAGTGAAAGCAGTTTCACTTAGGGTAAAATTGGTCTTACATGGTGTACTTGGGTCCATCTAATGATAATAGGTTAGATGACCAAAAAAAGGTGTAACACAAGGAGTAACCATGTTGCATACTTTTGATGGACGCTTCTACACAAAAAATGGGAAATACATGAAAAACATGATTGCAATCATTTTTTCATGTATTTCCCATTTTTTGTGTAGAAGGATCCATCAAAATTATGCAACATGGGTACTCCTTGGATGATGAATTAAATTATGCATCCAACGAGTACTCTTGCTCGAAATTTGATCAAAAAAATTGGGAGATAAGTTGACAATACGAGTTGAAAAAAGTAGTTTTTATTTTTCCCTCTAAAATTTGATGATGTAATCAAATATTATTTTATTATTTCCACTATTATTTTATAATATCCTTAGGAGGGCCATTTTATACCTCAAAATTCCCCTAATTTTTTGTCTCTATAATTCATCGAGACATAGCGTTAATGTGGACCAACTTCAATTTTTTCCTACTAAGAAGGGATACATGTTTAAGTTGGGCAAACCAATGGGGCCTTTTATTGTCAATTCCAGCGGGCCTTCGGGGTAGCGAGAGGAATTACTCGGAAAAGATGAATTTTGATATAGGGATTTCGGCATTATGATCCTCATGGTTTCAATGCCAAGAGAAGAGAAAGTATACGAGGTTTCAACTTATGAACATGAAAGTAGGCCTAAGATCGAATGGAAGACTAAATTTGATTTGTGGCCTATTAACATAGAGATGGAGATCAAGACTCCACGCGGTGAAGGACAAAGCACAAAAAATGACCATTGATCAAACTATAGATGTAGAGACGAGAGGGACGTATACACCGGTAAAAGAGAAACGACCCAAGAGATAGACGAAGAAAAAACTTGAGACCATGTTTGTGGAGACAAGACCCGGATCAACTAATATTCCAAGTGACTTTGGAAGACCCATTACGACTGTTGCCTCATCCTCTTTAGAGGTAGCCATTTCAAGTTCAAAAGGAAGTGCAAGCGCTACTGGAAATAAGATGACCTATTATAAATGCCATTGAATAAATAAACAAGAAGTTAAGGGAAGAGATGCGATGAGAAAAGTGGAATCTTATTCGGTCCCATATTAGACCGGACTCTTGGCTTCTATGGACTTAGAGAAAAAATCAAATGAATTTCTCACTCGCATCACCCTCTACCACAATCATTATCTTCAAACTCTCAATTCAAGGCCTTGGATGTTTCTTTATATTTGACCAGTGTCCCTCTTGTTGGATAAGATCAACTTCCATATCCATGTGGGAGAAATTTTGTACATTGAGCTCAATAGAAATGCGATGACCATTAGCAAGGATGAGAAAGGCTGCTGAGAAGGTCACAAAAAGGTTAAAGAAGGAGAGAGCTAAATCAAGAAGCTCTACACATGCAAAACGAGAGCTTCAAGAGTTGATTATGAAGCTAGGGGTAAATCCATAAGACAAAGTTGCCTTTAAAACCCTTATCCAAAGTTCATAAGAAAAAATACGAGAATTGAGGCACAAAGCCCCTGAATATGCCACGTAATGATCATGTGTAATATAAGGAACTTGCACGGGTGGAAGAAGATAAAGAAATTATGGCCAAAGAACTCATAGAAAGAAACAATGAGATAATATCCATCAAGAAGTGAGGACAGAGCTTCGGTGAGAATAGACACTCACATTTGTGCATTTGTTTTGTTATACAATAAAATGGCCTCCTCGGCATCTCAAAGGAGAAGGACACATTGATGGAAAAAAATTTCCCTAATACTGAGAGACCTGTTTTTCCATGGTAATGCACCCGCAAAGCGCTAGGATGAGTTATCATGCCTCATAGATTCTTGTAGGGAGCATTAATGCATGGAGTTAACACCTTGTTTTTCTAAAGGGAAGTGTTACTCGTGTTCCATGAAGTTTGAGGGGTGGATTCTAAGTTAACTAATTGAAATTTTCCAGGATTTTTATCAAAGAGTTAGTCTAAAAAGTTTGGCAACCTATGGTTCAGTCCTATGATTAGAGATTGCTAAACCCAACTAAGTAATACAAAGAGGGAAAAGGAAATAAAAAGCATCGAAACATGTCATGGATTTTTCCCTATTCAAACCAATGGAGAAGAATGGAAAAGTTTTTCCTCTGAATTATCATAAATTGAAGGCAAGGGCTCATTGTCAAAGGTCGATTGGTTGAAGGTGTGAGGAATGAAATTTTGTTAGCCTTAGGGTCTTATTGTTTGCATAGTTCATTGAGAACTATTTACTCAGAGAATTTTCATACTAGGGATATTGAAGAGAAGAGCTTCAAGTTGAAGAGATTTGAAGGAGGCTTGATCAAGTCGATGGTTGTAATCCTCCTTCATATAATATATAGAAGCTGCCTCTATTTTTTTACACTTGGTGTCTTATGATTGCATCTATTTGATTAATTGTTTAAGATACATGTTATAAGTGGCCTAAACTCGTATTATTTCTTGTTAAATTATTTTCTTGTATTTTATTTCTTTAGCTTCATAATATTGTGAATATTACCAGTTTCTTTGTTTTTTTGCAATATCCGATCTTGGAGTTAGTGAGGCAGGCTTCCACCACACTACCTTGATCTCTCCAATAGATGTGCACGATACATCAAGGTAATCCTTATCTACTTCATCTTGGCAATAAATTACTTGTATGAACATGCATATGTTGTCTTTGTGAATGTTCTAGCTAATCTTGCTATTTTCCTTGGGTCTGAGGAAGACCCAAGAGGGAACTTCATGTAGCTACCACCCATGAATTTTACCCTTAAGAAGAATTGGCGACTCCACTGGGGACTAATCCTTGGTTCCCGAGTTTTTATTTCAAACTCTTTATTCTCTCCTTCTATGATTTCCCATTCTTCTCAAATCCCTTTCTAACCATTTTATGTGCTCCACGCCCATCTCGGTTGCTCACAATTTTCGAGATTAGGCATTGGTTGACCCTAATGCCGTAATCTACCCTCTATAGCGTGCCCTTCTTATGCACTCCGAGATAATTCTAACATTGTTCCTACTTTTGCATAGTGCATTAGTCAAGATATTAATGCATTGTATGTGATGCTCAAAGAGTGTTATCCGGTCAAAAAATTTGATATTTCACCCATGCTATGATTTCATTGGTTGTTATGTTGCTAGCGTCAATTGCTTGGTTCCTTCAGCTAGAAACATTGTGTTTGGCTTTTTGTACGCATACTATTGTTTCTTTTCTAAAAGTTAGCCTAGTCTGCATTTTCTTTACGAAACGAGAAAAAAGAAAAAAGGAATTTTTTTTCATTTTTAATTTTTTCGGTATAGTTGATTTCATTCTATAAATATATTAGGTTAGTTAGTTGTTAGAGAGCATTGGTATCTTGTTTCTTTCATAGGTTGAGTTGCATTTTTTGGATGTGTGTTTTTGCATGGATGTATAAATGAATTTATCCTTGTATAATAACTCTTTCATCGAACTAAATTGAAAAGAATTTTACCTGCACATTTTGTGTTAGAGTCACATAAATTCCATACGTCCAATCCCCCTCCCAAGACTTGAATGAAAGTACACTAAAAATAAATTTCTTAAAGAAATCAATAAATAACTCTTTTCTAAGACTACACAAAGATTATTTGAGGCTAGGATATTGGGTTAGGCAGTGTGAGAAAAATGCCCAAGATCGCAAAACTTGAGACTAACATCATTAAAGAGTGAAAATACTACTGCACTTATAATATCTAGGACTGATCCCCTCACAAAGGAGTTAAAATAGAGACGAAATTGGTGTGTGTGAGAATTTATCCTTCCTTTGATCGCATATATAGTGGGAATTCTTTGTGTCGGGGTTCCTTTCGGGGATGTCAAATGCTGGATCGGGGGATCCCGGTGTTCTTCCCATACGGCGTGTTGTCCACGACCATGAACCCCCTGGTAGTGTCGCGTGATTTGAGGAATCCATATTAGCCATAATTTAGAACAAACACAAGGTGATTGTGGCGAGGTTTCCCTCGTGCACGACACGGAACGGACCCTACTCTATCACCCGAGTTTTTGGGAGGGTTCTCATCTTCACAAGAGTACTTGGCCCCATTATTTGATGTTCGGGCAAAAGCTCAAGTGTAACCATAGCTGTACATATGACCATCTCTCTCCATTTTCTACTGGCGATACTTTGTTTCATCTCTAGTGAATGGTGGTTCCCAAACAAGCTCTTTCCCCTGCGGCTTCTGGCTTGATTGACTTTTAGATTTTTTTATTTTTTAGGTGTTGGCTTGATTATAGCGAGAATAAATAATACATCACTTTAAATTTTTGATAAAATTTATTGGTTATCATGGCATCCTTTGACCCTCGTCGTGCGTACAGGGAAGAAAAAAAGGTCTTCCTCCATTAAAATTGGAGGATTTTCGAGTCTCGATGACCTAGATTCTTCTTCAAAAGAACAATCTCTAGTGTCCAACTACTGTTTCATGCATCGCTTCCCGAGGATGATATACTACGAGGATCCTTTCATTGAAGGATTTGTACCTCCTTATCATCCTCCCCTCACTAACCCTCTTCGGCCTATGTTGGTTTAGGTAGCACCGGTACTGCGATATCTTTGACAACACACACATCCAATGTACAACCATCAATCAATGGGTCGTTGGCTTTGGTGGCCAACTCGATTCCACCTACACCTCCCCACTTTGTGCTGAGTTCTTCACAACTATTAGGACACCCTAATAGACAGAATATGCCTCATCCTAGCAACTTGGTTACACTCTCCTATGGTGGAGCTTTGAACCTTCTAGCCTCCACTCCTTTCACTTGTCTACTCTTGTACTTTTTTGCTCCTTTGCTTCTACTAGCATGGCTACCACGGTTCCTTTCGGCAACCATTTCGGTTGGAATCCCTTGTTGAGTTCGAACCCCTTGGTCTCGAGTGCTAGGCGGTGTTACCAACACATATATATCGGGGGGGCACCTCGGTACCCCTCCAATCTGTGGACAAGTAGGACCATCCATTTTTAATTCATTCCTCTTAGTGGGCAACCCTTTAGTGTAGGTTCTATACCAAATGTAGATATTATGCGGCCAGCGATATTCCACGAAAGCAAACACTATCACATGTATTTTGGCAACCCTTCCCCAAACCCAATTGAGGAAGGGGGGAAATATTATATTGGGGGAAACTAGCCTTTTGTCACACAGTTGAATGACCCTTATGGACAACCACCTTACATCCCTACACCACCACTACTAGGAAATTATTATCCAACGAGTCCTACATATCCCATTGGGAACACTTTAATGGGAGGACCCTACAGTCCTATTGGTCATCCAACACATCCTTGGTTAGATTCGGGAGAAACCACGAAATTTCCATTTTGGTAAACTTTAGACATCCCATATCTTTATAAATTGACCAACGATCCCATCAACCACAACCCACTTTGGCCTCCTATAGCTCATAAGATTCCTACATATGTCCTTGAGTTATATGGGAAATAAGGGGATGAAACGACCATACATGTCACCACCTATCCTCTATGGTATGTATCTAATTCCATGGTGGATGATAGTATTTGGCTCAAACTCTTCCCCCAAAAACCACCATAGTAGCTAACGCCAAGTGGTACATCGAGCTACCACGTGTATCAATTAACACATTTGGTGCCTTAGCAATGGAATTTCTCAAACACTTTCATATCCCTTTCAGCTACAAAGCTAGGAATTCAAATTATCACCACGTTACACCAAGACAACACCACCCACATCTCTTATCACATCCATGAATGGAGGCGTAGGGTGAATGATTTTCAAGGCTCAATTCCGGCTCATCTATTAGCATATTGGTTATGCAAGTCACTCCTTCCTCCCATTGCTAAGGATGTTGCCTTAGTTTGGTGCGATCATGGAAGACTAGTCCATCTACTCATACACAAAATATATACTTTTTCTATTCACAATACGGCATGTTGTGTGATTTACTCCCCCTAGAAACTCCAATGATCTGCTATTCAACATCACGAGAGCACTACAGAAAGCGATCGCATTGGGGAAACCTCCATGGTTGTTGTAAAACAAATCAATGGGCAAGCTTCCCAACTACCTTCAAATGCCCATTGTCGCTACCCGGTCGACTTCTCTTCCAACCATTGTGGTAAATTTTGTGCATTCTACACAAAAAAACTAGCGGTAAGAAAAAATAAGAACAAGAAAAAGGACCTATCCTTACGAAGAGCAACAGGATACCCAAAATAATCCAAATCAAAGAACTACTGCTAAAAATAACAAATGGAAATACAAGACTACCAAATTCCCTTGCAACATATGTGTCGAGGACCACTTGACATATAAATTCCCTCACCTTCGGGAATGCACTGAGACTTTATTACACAAGGACATTGGGAGGACCCCATGTTGTCCTACACAACCATTTCCCTAATCAACGGCGGCAACAACATCTTGTTGCAAAACCCCCTACAACCCCATGAGGAAATGGTGGTTCTAATACTCCTGGTGAAGGACCAAGCGCCATTTAGGGCTTGGAGAGAGTTGATATCCAAACATGAGCCAAGAACTATGGACCTCTTGTCCTCGATGTTCAAGATGCTTGCTCAAGTTCAAATCCTTTGCCACCCAATGATATTCATATCGAAAGGCCCTCATTGACCATGTCATTCATTCCCCTAAATGGACCCTTCGTCGCACAACTCAAATTATTACGCACGTGTTGCCTAGAACTACCATATTGTATAATATTTGGTGCAAGCACCATCAACTATGTCTACTCTCGAAGTGTGGCAAACTTTGTCTAGCACAAAGGAAATCTCTTGCTTTAGGCCATTGGTGGAATTGACCCTTAGGGATTATATTCTAGCTATATTTGACATGGAAAAAAAGAAAACCTCACCTTTCTCATCAACTCACCTTTCAAGTGCGAGGGTTTTGTCAAAAGGTAGGCCCATCCATTGCATTATCATTGATGAAAGTGCTTCAACATGTGTAATTTCAATTGTGTGTTGGCTCACTTTGGGTTCTACCACTGCTGTATCCACCGCTAAATCCCATTAAATATTTTTGTGACCACACCTTCCTCCCAAAGGGCTACCTTTCTAGCTACCCCATTACTCTTAGTGGGAAAATGATAATAGTGGACATTGAAGTCGTAGATCGTCATCTCGACTATAATCTCATTTTGAGCCGTAGTTGGTCTTACACCATGAAAACCATTGTCTCTTCGGTTTTCTTACTCATCCTCTTTCCTCTAGATGGGAACATAGTTATAATGGACTCACTATCATTCTACACCCCATATTATTCCACGTGGTCCAACATCATCGTATCCCTACTAGGAGGGAATTCCTAACTCTTACGTCGATCTTGAGTATAGGTCTTCTAAAGGAATCTTCCCTTATGGCTTGTTTTTCCTCTCCGGCTACCTAAGGTTCAAAAAATGGTTTCGGTGATATCCACCATCTCGAATGGCTCTATCGATACTGGATCCTATCGGCCCATTCATAAATTGATTCCTATGGAGAACATAAGCCACTTTCGATGGGCGAGTTGGCTTATCGAGCCATCCAATCTTCATCTGAAACCTCCATTGCTTTGGTTTCAATCGATAGTAACATCCTTTCTCCCATCATGGCTCCTAAATATATCCTCGATGAAGTCCTACCTTTGGAAAAATCTATTCAAGAGATCTAGAAGAGTGACCTTGGGATTACTTTCATCGTCGCACTTTGATATCAAATTCGAGACATGGAAACTATACAAATCCTACCTTTTGACCCTACTGAGATCATTCCATCCACTTACATGACTTTTCACTACTATCGATGCGGAAGGAAACTTGGGAAACCTTTCAAATACTATGTTCATGAGACATCTCGGTCAAACAGCGGTATCGTGGAAAACATAAAAATTGGAGTAGATTGCAGGTCATGAGGAAATTTCACACTTCATATCCCCTTTTAAATTCCGCAATATTTCCGCTTGGTTTTTATGAGAAAATGCTCAGAGCATAGACCCTTCTATTGAATAGCATGAGATCAAGCCATTTCAAGAATTCTTTTTTATGGTATTTTTCTTGCTTGTTAAACTAAAAAACCCCAAGTCCCTTCTTCGATCTCTTTAAGCTACCACGAGGAAGAAATGAGCCTTCTTTTTTAAGGACTTTTTTCTACCTCGTAAAGCTAAAAAAAACCCACGAGCCTTCTTTTTAGGGACTTTTTCTTGCTTGTAAAGCGAAAAAAAATCTCGAGTTACTTCTTTAGGTTCATTAAAAATCTTATGAAGGAGAAACTAGCATACTCTTTTTTTGGGAACTTTTTTAGCTCTTTAATCAAAAAAATCCTCGAGTTTCCTTCTTCGGGCTCGTTAAAATCCCACGAAGAAGATTATGAGCCATTATTTTTTATCTTTTTATATCTCTTTAAAAACCAAAAAAGACGTCGAGTTTTTCTTCATTGGAATCGTTAAAATTTCACGAAGAGGATCAAGTTTTTCTTCGTCTCACTTGTTAAAATTTCATAAAGAATATTGAGTTTATTTTGTCTCCTTGTACTCATAAAAAAAATGAAGCAAACGTCCATTGAACATGGGTTTATCACTCTATCCGGACTCAATGGACTACATTACGAAAAATGAACTATGTCGGGCATACTATTAACCCTTTGTTGCACCCGGTCATCCATCACCCACGACAAGGTACCCCCCTTGGAGTTGTCTTTTATGATCTCTTTTAGACTCCCTAAACATGAAAATATCATTGAATTTACCCTTATAGACTAGTAAAAACCTAATCACATGGAAATTTCTTTTATGGACGAACAGAGACTCACTTTCTACATTCTTAAGGATGTTTTGGAAGCGGTACCCTAAACATGGCACCCCTCATCCAACTCCTCTTTACCGAGGTTCTTTTCGAACCCTACCATTCTATGATTTTAGCTTTCATACTCCAATGTTCCTACATCTTTGTATCTTAACACTCTTTGGTTTTTCTTGAGTCTAAGCTTCACTGGTACCCTCTATGTTGTGCCTTCTATTATTCAAGAGATCCATCTATCTTCTGCTTCCTATATCAACCCGGTTGTCATATGTCAAAAAAAATTTGTGCCATCTGTTTGCACCATTTCTCTACACTATCTTTAAAACAAAATCATATTTGTCCCTTTTCGTGTCCAAGCTGATGTAGGACACCTTATTTCCTACCTTTTGAAAAATCCTTCCTATCGACTTCGGCATCTTATCTAGGAAGTGCTGTCTAGAGATATATCAATACCAGAAGCTTGCGAGACCTCGGTGGTAGGTTACTTTGTGTTTCATTGGGTTTTTTAATCATTGGCTCCCAGTCGAATGATTCTACGAGTGTTCGACATCAACACCATTTTTCACACTTGCTAGATTGTACTAGGAATCTTGGAGACCATCATCCTTATCGGTGGCCATCCTCGTGTCTATTAAAAGTTTTCATTATTGAATGGTAATTAGATGATTTCTCACATGTTCGACTAAAACTCCTTTATTCACATGTGTATAAATATGCATTTTAGAGAAAGCGGTGACCAAGGCCTTGGGTAGAGAGCTTACATCACTCGGCTTTGTTTCCTCTCCCAAGATGTGTATATTATTTTCAAAGACAACTTGTCAAATTGATCCTCTCGTGACAAAAACTTCAACATTGTGCTTATAGGTGGACATACTAGTCATATATCTTCCTATAGAAATCACTGCGATACGACTACTAAGCATGGGAATTCCCGACTCGGGACAGATTTATATATTTTTTGACATATGTTGTTTGTTTCACATTTCTCATAGTCTTGCAACTCCTCTCTCTCTCTCTAAATATAAAGTATTCCAGTTCATCTTATTCATATTTTAACTCACACTTTAGAGGGGCATTTTCTATCAACAAAATGACCTCCTCGGTAGCTCAAAGGACGAGGACACATTGATGGAAGAAATTGCCTAAGACGAGATACCTATTTTTCCATGGTAACGCATCGAGAAACTACCAGGGTTCAGCTATAACGCCTCCTAGCTTCTTGTAGGGAGAATTAATGCCTAGGTTAACACCTTGTTTTACCTAAAAGGGTAGTGTTACTGTGTTCCATGAAATTTGGGGGAATATTATAAGTTAGCTGGTAAAATTTACGACTTTTTCTCAAAGATACGAGTCTAAAAAGTTGGCAACCTATGGTTCGGTCCTTTGATTGGACATTGCTAAACCCAAATAAGTCATCCAAAGATGGAAAAGCAATAAAATCATGGAAACATCATGGATTTTTTCCCTATTCTAACTAATGGAGAGAAGAATGGAAAGGTTTGTCCTCTCGTATTCTTATAAATTGGAGACAAAGGGACTCGTTGTTAAAGGTCGATTGGTTGAAGGTGTGAGGAATGAAATTTTGTTAGTACGAGGTTTTATTGTTTGCATAGTTCATTGAGAACTATTTGATCAGTTAGTGCCACACTAGGGAGATAAAAGAGAGAGCTTGGAGTTGAAGGACTTAGGGAGGCTTGATCAAGCCAATGATTGTAATCCTCCTTCATTTAATATATAGAATTTCCTCTAGTTTTTCCACTTGGTGTCTTATGATTGCATCTATTGATTACTTGTTTAAGATACATGTTATAAGTGGCCTAGACTCATACTATTTCTTGTAAAATTATATTCTTGTCTTTTATTGCTTTAGCTTGATAATACTATGAAGATTAATGTTTTCTTTGTTTGCTTACGAGGATCCAATCTTGGAGCTAGTGAGGTGGGCTTCCACCACACTACCTTGAGCTCTCCGCGAGTTGCGATAAACATCAAGGCAATCCTTCTCTACTTCATCTTGGAAATCAATTACTTCTATGAACATGTACATATGTTTCCTTTGTGAATGTTGGAGTTAATCTTATTGTACGCATGGGTCTGGGAAGACTGAGAGGGAACCATTAGGGAATTTTGAGCTCTAGAATGGGCCTCCTACCAGAAATAATAAAATAATAGCGAAACCATAAAATAATATTTATGAATTTACAATACACTTTTTTCAAAACAATCCATTTAACCATGGTTAAATTCAATTTAAATTTTGTACTAAAATAAAATTAATACAAAAAATTGTATTGATGTGACTATAAATAAAGATGAGATTTTCAAGAAAAAAATCATTATCATTGAACAACCAATGCATTTTTCCCTTTTTTATTTAAATAACTTAAAATAAATTATAAATATAAATTCATAATTCTTAGTTGTATAACATACCATTAATTAAAATTTATATTATTTAAATTATACAATTAAATTATATAGTAACATGTAATTAATATACGATATACAAATCAAATAATATAATATAATAAATGCAATATATTATTTTATGTATTAATTTTATATTACATATTGAAATGATTTGATTTATAGCATAAGAAGAAATAATATATAATATAGAAAAGGAATATGATATACATTCTATTACATCTATATTATATTTCATAATATTATATATAATAATATATTATATTAATATAATCATAATGAAATGAATTGAATTGTATTTAAAAAAATGTATCGAAATATATTTAAATTCTATTTATGAGTAGGTATTTATTTATATATATATATATATATGTATATATATTAACTTATAAATCATTTTAAATTGTAATATTAAATAAAACAAAATGAATATATAATTTAAAAATAAATATATGAAAATATACAAACATAATATTTATTGAAAAGTGTGTAAAGGCATTAAGATTGTATAGATATATGCATTGTTTCTTTCAAAAAAAAATATGAAATGACAATAATAATATTTTATTCAAAAAAGTGTGAAATGACATTTATTATGAGTATTTTACTTTGTGACTTGAAAAGTACTTAAAATACTACCATGGTTAACCATGAGTTTTTATCCACCATTGACAATGTGACAAGTAAATACATTTAACTCAAGCAATGCCACCTCAACCATGGGGGATGATATCATCCCCTAAAATGTGATTGGTTCTCATAAAGTGAATTTTGAGTGTACATTTTCCTTAGGAGGTCCATTTTTTACCTCAAAAACTCCCCTAATTTACATCGATTTACCACCCATGAATTTTACCCTTAAGCATTGTTTGTGCCTAAAAAAACTCAAAAATCCCACAAAACAACTCACCAAGACCCTCACCGAAATCCAACTTTCGGAAGGGTAGTTTAAAAGGTACGAGAAGGATTTGGACAACGCCCGGAGAAACCTAACGCAAAAAAGAAAAAAAAACTTGAGGCTTGCGAGGACCAACGCGAGCCCTAATCGATAAGAACCTACATGCATCAAACCGGGAGATTTATGAGCTAAAAAGGGGAAGTCAAAAGGAAACATTTCTCTTTTGCAAGCCAAAAAAAACTTATGCAGGGATTAAATGCGTTGGAGAGATTAAAAAGCAACTAGGAGTACATAACTATGATGGATTAACGGATAATTATAATCAAGGATTATGAGTTCTTCATCCTAGTTTCCAAAGAAGATGGTGAAAATAACTCCCAAATTTTCAAGAATTTCATTCGGTTTGTGAATGAAAGGCCACTCGATGAGTTGAGGCCCATAGATGTGTTGGATAGAGTATTTCTATCATGGAGATCTATAAAGTTGTCCCGGAAGGAGGAGGCTAGAGTTAAAGTTGAGGAATGCCTATGTGTGGTGCTGGAAAGATGTGGTTGCTTTTAATATTAACTTTTTAGGATATTGTTAGAGAATTATTTCCCACCTATTGGGACTTTGTGGGAGTGTTGATCCGGTGGGAGAAATACAATCGAGAGGACGGTGGAGGCCAAAAAGTAAGGTGGATTCCTCTCATCAAAATACTTCCACCATGAAGGGTAAGGCTGTAGTAAATTACTTGAAGAAGGATTTTTAGTTGTTGGGGTTGGTAAAGTCCTTGTTACGCCTAGGTTTAACTACAAAGGTCTCACCAATCTAAAAATCACCTATTAGCGGTTATTTTAGGCTCATCTGCTGACTCCAATTCTTTGGAAAATATCCAAGCATTTTGTCAATCCTCCCATGCTCCAGATCATCGGCCCAACTACATTGCCTCCATAACTCTGTTTATCATGACTAAGGATATTGTTGGTCATGTTGATCATGAAACTTTTATTTTTTATGTTTTATGTAGATATTTTATTTCGAAGAAACAATGTGAGTTAGTTAGAAATGCGATTAGTATAGTTGTGCTAAGAAACACTGGCGATATTTTTTGCTATGATGATTCACTATTAAAATCAAGGATGTTTTTTAATGGGTTCTCCCTGCGAGGCCCTATAAAATAGTTTTATGATATAGAACCAAGGGATCGAAATTTTGGTTTTTCCAAGAGAGAAGCTTCATAAATTGTTAAATGGAATGTATTATCTATGGAAGATTAATGAAAGTTTTTGGCAATTCCGAGTGATATGAATGTGAAGTATGTATTCCTGCTGTGTTTCTTCCATATGTTCTCACTATTCTTCTCATATTACATGTAATGGATTTATGGATTCATCTAAGTCTAATGCTGATTAAAGATGCATGTAGTTGACATGAACTATTATCCTTAAAATGTGCTCCTTGTATTTTAGCATTTCATTTAAATGTCTTTATCATCCACTTCAAGACAAACTTCTATGCACTACATTCTTTGTTTAAGCCCTATGCATTAATTTTATCTCCTTCTCAAGTCTTCTATCCAATATACTACAAATGACTGATAAAGTTGCAAATTCATATGATGTTGGCCACAGGAGTCCGATATTTATGATTCTGTGAGTAATATTTTTCATTTCTCCTCTTAAGGAAATTTTTTGAATTAAATTAATCTAAAATGTGTTAAATACGAGTGTGATAGAAAATATCATAAAATCCTTCAAAGCACTCCTCAAGATGTCAAGGCATTGGTCTCTCTTTAACCCAATGGTTGTCTCTAGGAGCTACAACATATCCTTCATTATTTCTTGGTTCAAGAAAATGATTTTTTGGTATATGTATATCTATGTATGGTTGTAAATACCGCAATGATTTGTGTTCTAAAGCTCCAATAAGTGGTTTGTTTTTCTTTTCGGTAGGGATTTAGTTGTAAATAGGGTGTCGAGTTATGTTATAAAGCTCCATAGGCGGCATGTTTTGTTTTCAAAGGTTTGTTGGTTACGGGTGTCATATAAAATTGAGAATGGTGTTCCACTAAGGGGGAGGGGTTCGTAACATCCTCGAGTTAAATTTTCACGTAATAAAGGATAATAAAGGAAAAAATAAAATCAAAGTCATGGGACACATATTCCAAGTTGAATTTTGGGTAAAGCACTATAGTGGGGATCACTTTTAGTTTATTTATGGCTATGGAGATTGGAAAAGGCATTGGAAAATACAAAGAGACAATAATTTTCATTTATTTATGAGAATAAAGGAAAATAGGAGAAAAGGAAGCTAAAGGGACACAAATTTGTATGTTAAAGAAATTAGAGAGAAAATGAAGAAAAGAAAGACATCAATAATAAAAAGGAATTAGAGGATCAGTACATACTTTTTTTGTTAGTTTTGTCTTGGATCATTTTGAGAGAGAAAGAGAGAGGTCTAAGAGGAGAAAGAAAGAAAGAAAAGCAAAAAGACAAGAAAAGGGAAAAAAAAAGGAAGGAAAAAATTACAAGCATAGAAAAGAAAAATAAAGCAAGGAGAATGTTGGAATAATGGCTTGACAAGAGGATTTTTGTGGGTAATAGGTTTCATCTATGATTTCCTAGCTGAGGTGTGAATGCATGGTACATGAATTTGTTTATTTGGCTCATTTGTTGTCATTGGCATGGGTTTTTCTTGGTTTAACGGTGGTTTGAGACTTACCTTTTAATTTCTTGGATAGCCATGGTGTGATGGGATTCATTCTTAGTTGAGCTTTGGATTGCTTTGGAAGGTTTTGGAGGCTGGGTGAGGTGGTCTTAGGAAAATTCCCAAGGGTTGGGGGTGGAGATGTTTTTCTCCGAGAAGCCCTCAAAATTTGAGTGAAAACAAGAAAATTCCTCAAGTTATGGTCAATAAATTATGAGGCATACAATATTGGTTTAGTTGTGTTATATTGGGACCAATATAGGTGAGATCACAATAGCTTGAGGGTGGAGATGTTTAACTTTTGGAATCCCTGGTTGATTATGTGTTTTTTCATCCAATGAGATCCCACATTCATGCTTGGAATATGGTGTGGGGATGATTGGATGAAATAAATATTTGGTTCAACCTAATTCATGGTCGGGTGGTACGTGGAAGTCCTTGACTTGGTTGGATTTTCCATATGTTAATAAGAGATATTTTTCTATTATTTTTTATGAGCACTTGTACTTGTTATTATGTGGACTCTATGGTTGTTTTCTCATGGTTAATATTTTGGTTATATGTTGGTTATAAGATGTGTTTTATCCATGGCTCCTGTTCATGATTTGATAAGTGTTTGAATGATTGATGAATGGATGGGTGAACAAGTCTTGTTACAACTACTTGAGAGGGAATTAGACCTTCTTAGTGATTCTCATATGAAGTTTATAGATTTTTGAATAAATATGCATTCATGACTTGTAGATTACATGTTTACCATATGTTTGACGAAATGTATATCATGTTCTAAGAAATCTAGGTTAAGTTCTAGATTCAAGTTTGAATGTTTGGAATTTTTTTCATGTTAATTATGACTCCGGAAATTTATAGGAAGTTTTGGGCGGTCGTATGGATCCTATCACTGAAAAAATTGGCTCCAATCTTGGAACCGCGGGCACTAAACTAGAGGATTTAGGTTATAGTCACATGTAAGTAGGCTTGTGTGTACGATTGGGGCCTCATAATTACACTTTTTCCTTGTTGTGAGTGTGGTTGGTGTGTTAGGTCGGTGAAAAAAGGGTTCCAAATCGGGGGTTTGATCACCTAGGGTGGTTGTTTAGGTCTGAGTGATATGTAGTCCCTGTAGGGATGTCATTAATTATTTAGTTTGTAGGCCACACTTCCTTAATTGGAACTTGGAGGATGGGTCATGTCATAGTATCACTCAACCTCAAATTTACCCGGGAGCTTGTAAAAAGCGGGGTAAATGCTGGGAGAGGGTGGTTACAACTAGGCATGAAAGAGATTAGTATGATATTTACAAATAGGTTGATGGACTCAACTTGTTGTAGTGGCATGTTTGCGAGCTCACGGTGAGCAAGGAGAATTTCATAGAAGGAGGAGATTTATGACTACAAAGATTCATTGTAAAGGTTCATAGAGAAGCCATAGTAGATCAAGATAGGACAATTTTGACGAGAGAAGCATCTAAAATTAAATTACATCTAGAGATTATGATAGGATTTCTACATAAACATGAGGAAAAACAAGGTTACGGATGTACTCTCCCGAGAGAGAGTAAATAAAATTTGTTGCGAGGTGAAGAGTGAGACAAAGATTAAATGCTCAAATGATGGATGTTAGTATGAACCCTTTGTCGAAGTGTACGAAAAAGGTCCACTTTAGCTACACATAACTAATAGCCCTAACAACAAAAGTGGCTGCCAATATCTTCGGATACGCGGTTAGTTAAACAAGAAAAAGAGCTGCAAACAACCGGATCTATGCATGAAAAGACATTAAGCGGTAAAAACAAGGGTTTGCTCCATATACCAATAGACAAGACAAGAACAATTTTTTGGAAGAATTTTTTCTATTAATTGGGCACACTGGTAGGAAAACAAGAAGGTGTATCCAATTCTCCTCGGTGGGATGGGTTCTTGGAAGTCCTCGGCACTTTAGATCTAAGATTTATCTCTCTTGTTGGTGTAGAAAACCCAATGCAAAGAAAGGAGCTCAATGGGGAGCTCACACGGTAAATGATGGAAAAAATGTGACCAAGTGTATAGATCCAGAGTGATCTAATAGGCAAAAAAAGGTGAAGAATTATGGGAAAAACCCTCCTATTTATAACAAAATATTGGGTCATTCTAGATCTTGGTGCATGATTAAAATAATGTTAACCAAATCTAGATTCACCTTTTATGGAATATTTTATTATATTTGTTGGAGGGAAAAGGTATTTGACTTGGGTCAAATCTCTTGATTAGTCAAAAATAAATAAATAAATGATTTATTTATCTTTTTAAGGAAGTGGTTGGAAGATAATCAAATAAATAATGATTTATTTAATTATTTAAGGAAGTGGTTGAAAGATAATCAAATAAATAATTATTTATTTAATTATTTAGTGGGTGATTTGGTCATATTTAACAAGGAATATTATCTAAATAAGATTTAAATAATTATTCCTAGAAAATAATAAGATAAATAAAGGTTTATCTAATTAATTTCTTTGTTTTTGGGTTAAACATGGCTGGGAATAATAATTAAATTATGGTTTAATTAATTATTCCATGAGGAAAATCAAACAAATATAGGTTTGTTTAATATTTCCTTTTGGGGTTTCTGTTTGGACCATAAACAACCTAATAAATGTGGTTTATTAAGTTATTTAACATAGTGAAAGGCAATTTTACTTAGGGTAAAATTGGTCTTACATGGTGTACTTGGGTCCATCTAATGATAATAGGCTAGAAGACCAAAAAAATGGTGTAGCAGTTGCCCCCCCCGAGCGTGTGAGTGTCGGGGAGCAAATCGTATGACCGAAGTACGTTGTAAGAACTCAATCACCCGGACAACAAAAGGGAAGTCGAGAGAGAGAGATGCAAGGTAGATAGTGTGTTGAAGAACTAGACCACGAGGAGATGAGACTTGCGAGGGTGCAACAAGTCTCTTTTTATGAGAGGAGTACTTGTCTTTGAAGGCGGCGGGGGAGGCATACCTATGCCCACCGAGACAAAGTACAAAAGAATAGTGTGTCTAGTAAACAAGGGGACCGAACCATAGAGTACGGGCCGGCATAATCATGAGCCGGATAAAAAATACAATGAGGAATCCCACATACATGCTGTGCACGGGATAACGACCGGGAGCTGGTACAATAATATGCGAGTACATGAGATAAATACAACCCAAATGCCCCCACGTAAATGGGGGAAGGGCTCACAAAATACTGAGCGATACATGCAAATCAAAGAGGCGCGCAAGTGGCTAAGGCCAACATCATCAAATATACTGGAGGCGCATCGAAGGGTACGCAAGGAAGAGGTCATCAGAGCATGTGGGGGGCTACTGCGGGGCCACCCCCCTCATGAGGGTTGAGACATCTCACACACACCTAGGAATCATCAAGAGCTACTGCTTTGTATCCTTTGAACCATCAAGTATACGGATCTTGTTCATGCTGAAAGGAGAGTTGGAGAAAAAAATCAAGTCAAAAGGAAATGAGAGATCCCTTTGCACGATCCGAGGGCACCGAACAGAGTGGAAGAGCTGGAACCAAGGTACACCGCCCTCTAGACACAGCACGGAATGAATGAGCGGATGTCGACAAAAGGAGGTCCACCATAGGGTGAGACAATGAGAAATCCTCAACTAAGGCGCGAGAGAAAATAGTAGAGCGACGAACGGTGACACTAATGATGATAGGGAAATGGAAAGGGACTGAGTAGCGAATGGAAGACTTCCCTTGTTAGAGCATAAAGGGAATGAATGACATGGCGACTGCGACACAATATCATAAGGGATAGGGGACGGTGGGACTGAAGGTCATAATGTGTGACACAAGAGAGAGACCAAGCAATGAAGGATGGAGGACTATAGCAGGGTACAAAGGGACTCGGTATAGACTCCATGAATGCGATGATGATTCAACTTGGATGCTCTAAAAAAGGGCGACTCGATGGTGCTGCCACACAGTAAAAGGCCCAATGGGGGACCATGAAAACATGAGTACAAGGTGGGAACTCATGACGAAAATCAACACGAACATGGACAAGTATGGAGGCGAAATGGTGCCCCAAGTACAAGTGTCGTAAGTGAGGAAATTCGATTTAAAGTGGAGGTGAAGTGGCCCTTCTTGGAAAAAATAGGTCTGGCAAAGGATGAAAGTACAAAAAAATATGTTGGCTATCTAACGAGAAAATAAAACACGCATCTTAGAAGGGAAATGCTAAGGGTAATATTTCTTAAGATAGAGTGCATTGCGAGGATTAGGAAGAGGATTGCCTTCGAAGTCCTCTAAAAAGTATGCCCCCTTACCAAGATCCTTACTGATGACGTAAGGGCCTAGCCATAATGAGTCGAACTTCCCATGACCAAGGACATCATGGGCATCGGTCATATACTAGAACAAAGTCGCCTTCGTGAAAAGGACGAGGTTGGACTTTTCGGTCATATTGAGCTTTGGTGCATTTCTTGGCCGCTTCTATGGTTTGCAATGCAACACGGCGGTCTTCAAAGGCACGCTCAAGCAGGATAAGTCATTTTTCTATAGGTTGGGTGTCAGGGAGAAGTTCAACGACGGATGAAGGGAAGGGATTGTACACTCGATCGGTAAGATAGCCTCCTCTCCAAAAACGAGGTGAGGAGGGTTGTGGTTGAGGGAGCATGGGTGCCCCCAAGCATGGTGTGGTCATGCCAAAATGTATTTAGAAAAAAGGGGAATCTAAACACATTTTAATGATGTGGTGTGCCATTTTTTTCTTGTTATGGTTATGCGGTTTGAGAAAGGAAATGGAGGATTACCAATCTCTTTTGAGTGCGCATATAGGGATCAAATGGACTTTAAGTTTCCGAGTTGGCATACCTGGTGTCCCTTTGTCTCGAAAAAGAGGATTTGGAGATAATGAAGTGATGCTCTCGTAGAAAAGCTATAGGTTGGTCAACAATAATGTCTAAGAGGGCGGGTTGCGATGTAAGATGAGGGAACGATAAGGGGTATCATCCCTAGAGTGATGCGAAGTGATATGGGACTCTAGAGGTTCTTCTAAATGTGGAAGAATACGGGACTAAATTCAACACGACCGGATACACTAGGAGAGTGGTGAATAATTGCTTCTCTTGGTCTCTCAAATGTGGGTGCCCCCGGCCCAATCATTGGGTTTTCGATGTAATGGCCACAAGGTGGATGTGGTGTGAGCCTGCTGGGTTCGATGTAAGGGGGAATAGATAACGTCAAGGGTGGGGATTTTTTTTCCATAATGTCGTCATCGCGATAGAAGATGGGGTGGCTTGGTGGAAGAAAGACCACGATGTGGTGATAGTGACACTGAATCATCATCATGAGAAGAGAGGTTCACATGTGCATCATCACAAGGGGTGACCGAAGAGTAAGTAGATAAAGGATCTACCAATGTTGAGCCCAAGATGATCGATGAAGGAAGGTCAAGTGAAACAACGGGGGGAGGATTCGGATGGAATGTTCCCCGAGGGTCTCATGGATGATGATAGGTAAAAAAAATGTTGGACGAAGGCTCCGTCATCTCGACATTAGGAGGAATGTCAATGGGAGCGGTCATATCGGTGGTTCTGCTCTGAGAGAATGCACAAATAGGGGAGAGGTGGACTCATTGCGCTTGGCCTCGAATTAGTGGACCACGGCGATAGAGGTGCAGAAGTCCTCGAGGCGGGGACAAAGATGGGTGTAATGGCCATGAAGATCACACAAAGCACAGGGGTGGTTGGTGTGAATAGTCTTAGGGTTCTTGGCTGTGTTCGCGGAAGGAAAAAATACTTCCGAAGAGTAAGTAGATAAAGGATCTACCGATTTTGAGCCCAAAAGGATCACTGAAGGAAGGTCAAGCGAAACAACAGGGGAGGATTCAGATGGAATGTTCCCCGAGGGTCTCATGGATGATGATAGGTAAAAAATGTTGGATGAAGGCTCCATTATCTCGACATCAGGAGGGGGAATGTCAATGGGAGCAGTCATATTTGGTAGTTCTGCTGAAGCAGAATGCGCAAATAGGGGAGAGGTGGACTCATTGCGCTTGGCCTCAAATTGGTGGACCGCGGCGATAGAGGTGCAGAAGTCCTCGAGGCGGGGACAAACATGGGTGTAATGGCCGTGGAGATCACACAACGCATAGGGGTGGTTGGTGTGAATAGTCTTGGGGTTCTTGGCCACGGTCGGGGAAGGAACAGAGGCTTCTGGGACCGCGGACTCAGGGAACGTGACATTAACCATGGGCTTAAGATGAAGCGATGCGGGGCCCAGTATGGGAGCGTGACAAAGCTTCTTTGGATGGTATACTTTGGAAATTTGGCGAGAGGAGTAGGGTTTGTCGAGGGTAGCCTTGTCCTTTGATGTGCCCTTGCGAGCTTTGCCCTTCTTACCCAGCGGTCATGACGGGGAGGTGGTTCTGTTGGGAGTAGGCTGAAGCTGTGATCGTGAGAGAAAGCATGGGGACCGATTGAACTGGGGTCAAAGAAAGATAAGGTTTGGGTTGGCCAGGAAAGATTGGGGCTGGAGGATCAAGGTACCAGATGGGAATTGCAAGGGTTAGGTTAGGAAGAGAGAGGGTGGCCATGACAGGTACCATGTACACTCCTGGTGGGGGAGCTAGGAACGATATCTGACCAGAGGGGTAATGGCTAGGTGGGACGGCTCCTAAATGGATAATTCTTGGAGGAACTGTTCCAAGAGGATAAAGAGGCTCATGACTACCAGCTGCAGGTGAAGGGCTAGGAGCAAGTTGCAGAGAGCGCGGTTGCTGACTAGCCGAAGTAGGTTGCCTGAGAGCAGCCCGAGAGGATTGCATCATGCAAACATTCGATGAGCTGGGGTCAGAGATAGGAGGAGGAGGAAGACCAGGGAAAGTTCCAAGAAAAGAGGAGTCTTTGTAGACGCCAAGCAAGACACTGGTCAAGGAATCGACGGTTTTCTTATTGGCTACAGAAGAGATGGTCGTCTCAGGGGAGGTCTGAGATTTTGGATCATGATATGTCAACTGGTCGATGGTGACTATCTTTCCATTTTGAGGAAAAGGCATCTTGCGAAAAACCACACGGATGGAACATGAGACTATAGCATAGGTAATGCTTCGCCCCAATGAATGTTGTAGTCTAAGCGGGCGTCGATGACGATGTCATGCAAACGGTCTCTGGTGGGGGGGATAGGACAATTACGGAAGAGGCGATGGGAACAGGGAGGGCGTGGTCGTCCCGCTCGAAGGGTGATCGTGGAAGGGGGCCAGGATTTCCGGGGGGATCAGGATATGGTCCAAACCAAAGCGAACATCACGCAGGTGGATGCCCCTCATCAATTATACACCGGGAAATGTTGGCGTTCTGGATTTTGACTGGGATTTGGAAGGCGACGGAAGGAGGAAGAGGAGGATGGTCCGATTGAGTGGCGTCGAAAACAATCATTTGGTCATCAGCAGGATCTACAGCGCCCACGGCAGATAGTAGAGCCTTCTTTTGGGAAGGCCACGACTGGAGGAGTTCCAGTGTGGAAATGGCAGCAGGAGATTGCACCAAATCATCTACTATGCTATACGAATGAGTAGCTCATCCGAAAGCAGCGTTTCGACGTAATGGTCCCTTAGGAATCTTGGTATGAACCTCAACTTTGGGTTGAGGGATATGTAAGGGGCCACTGGATGTCGAAAGAGGCTCTGTAGAAACTGAAGAAGGAGGCTCGGGGGCAGACTGAGCAGGAGGCTTGGGGTACTAGCGAGACCGAGTTTGAAGGTGAAGGTCAACGGTTGGGAATGGATCAGAGTTCATCATGAGGATCTGGTAATCGGAAGAACCAGAAATGGAAGGTGGAGTGGAGACCCGCCCGTCAGGTGGTTGGGTAGCCACGAATCCTTGCTGAGGGAAAGGATCAGTAAACACAGCTGGTTGAGTAGTGGCCACATTAGGGGGAGCATGAGGGGAGGCATGTTGTCCTCGCAATGTGGCTTGAGACTCCCACATCTGCCGCATCTGTGGTAAAAGGGGACAATTGTGGGTGTAATGACCGTAAACACTGCAACACGAGCAAGGCTTGTTGGTACGAAGAGGCCTGTCAGGCTTGGGCTGAGTGCCCTGTTGTTGGTTAGCGGTGTTAGGGTCAAAACCTTGAGGATTGGGTCCACGAGTACCAGGGGCAGATTGATTTTGATTGCCTCTCCGCCTTCTTTGAGAAGAAGGGGGATTAGTCGCACCCTGCTGTGCAAATACTTGCCCTGAAGGGGGCTGTAGGTGCTGTTGCTGGGGTTGAGGAGGCAAGGGAGGTGGAAGTGCATATGCTGGAGGAGCTGGCACACCAGGCTGCAGATAAGGGTAATGGTTAGGTTGGGCAACATTGAGGTAAGCAGGAGGTTGGGAAAAAGGAGGAGGCATGCCGTATCCTGGGTACATGCTACCGGGAGGGGGAAGAGTGCTAGAGGTGTTGGCCCCTCCGTGAGGGAGACCGTAGCCCATAGGAGGTTGAGCATACGGATGGGAAAGGGCTCCAACGATACCGTCGGCGGAATGAGATGCCCCCGGGGCGTTAGCGCCACCGAGCCTGGGGAGGTCAGGAAGGACGGTATAAACATAACCAGACTAGGCGTAGATCAGGTCATATTTCAAGGCTATTTGGAGGGCGGCTTCTTCGGTTTGAGGGAAATGGGAGGTAACATCTTTGCCAATGGGAGCTAAGAGAGAGCGAAGGAACCAGTCCATATAGATCCGATCTTCGAAGGGGGGAGCTCGACATAAGCTGCGTCTTCGTTGCCATTCCTGAACATGGGTAGAAAGGCGGGTTGAAGATGTTTGCTTGAAGGAAGTCAAGAGCTCCATACCGGTATCGTATCGGAGAGGGAGCTGGAAGTAAGATAAAAAGGCTTGGGCAATGGTCGCAAAGGTGGTATGGGAAGAGGTGGCTTGGTCTACATACCATTTAGAAGCTTCGCCGGTAAGCGTGCATTGGAACAATCGAAGACGAATGGAGTCATCGGTAATGGAATTGGAGGAACACCACATGTGGAAAGATCGGACATGATTGGTTGGATCTTCTCTAGCAAGGCCTTCGAACTTAGGGATGTCGGAGGGGAGCTTGGTTGGCATAGCAGGCCAACCAACATTGTGGCGGATAGGGTCATTAATCAACTGATTGAAATCGGGGAGGCTGAGGCCTGCAATGTACGGCAGCAAGGGTATGGCCGAGGTAGTTCCTGTGGCGGTTCCGCTAGTAGTAGTTCCGGCGTTAGGGCCTGGAGCACCGCTAGCATTAGGCCCTGGACCAGACATAGTGAAGGTGACAGGGGGAGAACCAGAAGGAGAAGGAGAACCCGATGAATCAGGAGAGGAGTTGAAGTGCAGACTCGGAGGAGGACTAGCTTGATGACGGCGGGGCGGAGCAGGTCGATCGACCGGAAACTGAGGGTGAAGGCCAAGAAGTCTCTGGGAAAGGTGCCTTGGGGGCGCAATGATGACGGGAAGAAGGAAACCGACAAGGGCAGAAAGGGACAGAATCAAGTGAGGTCAAGGGCAGAAAAGGTGCAGTGACAATTGATTTTAGAGTCTTTGCCAGGCGGTGTTAACCAGGCGCTTCTTCACTTAGGGTCAGTGTGTGGCATGCGTTAATTTTAATTTTTAAACCCTTTCTGTTTTGAGAGCAAGAAAAAAGTGTGTTGCGTAACTGAAAATAAATCTGCAGAGAACAGTATATAATGCTGAAATAACAGAAAATTAACAGCTACTTGTGCATCTATCTAACCCAAGAAGGCGGGTCTCTCAAAAATAATCTAAAAAAAATGGGAAAAATCTAGGCAAAACACACGGAAAAGAGGCCAATAGATCTAAGGTCAAAAGGGACAGGGATCTAAAGGATAAAGCTGCTGAAAAGAGGTGCAGATCACAGCCAAGAGACAGAGGCAAGGTGGCTGGAAAAAGGGAGGAAATCAACAAAAAGCGGAAAGGACAGGGAGGAGGTCCTAAAGAGAGGTCCAAACAAAACGACAAGAGGTGATTTGAAAGGAAGAAAGGTTGATTTAAAGGGATCTGAAGAGGAGGTTTCAGATCTGAAAAAGGGAAGGCTGAAACTCTGAAAAACAGACGGCTGAAACAGCTAAAACTCTTCCACAAAAGGTGGAGGGTACTAAAGCCCTAGGGGGCTAGGTTCCCACTTAGATGAGTAAAAACAAATCAGAACTAGGTCAAAGCGGGCTGAGACAGAGGCTGGAAAACCCTGACAGAAGCTGCAGCAAAACCCAGAAAAATTGCAAAAAAACCACTGAAAAAATGGCAGGTCGCAGGTTCTGACCTGTTTTCAGTGCAGGTCGCAGAAACTGGGCAGAAAAGTGCGACCTGGAGCTCCAGGTCGCAGTTTTTGGGCTAAAAAGTGCGACCTCCTGTTCTGGTTGTCTCGGCGGCAGATTTTCGGAAAAGTTGCCGTCTCAGTTGCGGCTGGTGTCGCTTACCTGCGCAATAGGGCCAGAAACACACGGAAGTTAAAAATTTTAATGTTTTAGGGTTTTATGTGAGAAAAACAACATAAAAATAGGAAAAATAAACAGCTGAAAAGAAACCCTAGGGTCTGAAGTAGCTGGATATGCAGGAATATGAAAAACGACAGTGGTCGTAATTTAAAACCCTTGTGGAGTCGCCATTTGTTAGTATGAATCCTTTGTCGAAGTGTACGAAAAAGGACCACTTTAGCTACGCATAACTAATAGCCCTAACAACAAAAGTGGCTGCCAATATCTTCAGATCTGTGGTTAGTTGAACAAGAAAAGAGCTACAAAAAACCAGATCTATGCATGGAAAGACATTAAGCAGTAAAAACAAGGGTTTGCTCCATATACCAATAGACAAGACAAGAACAATTTTTAAAAGAATTTTTGTATTAATTGGGCACCTGGGAGGAAAACAAGAAGGCGTATCCAATTCTCCTCAGTGGGATGGGTTCTTGGAAGTCCTCAGCACTTCAGATCTAAGATTTATCTCTCTTGTTGGTGTAGAAAACCCAATGCAAAGAAAGGAGCTCAATGGGAGCTCACACAGCAAAATGATGGAAAAATGTGACCAAGTGTATAGACCCAGAGTGATATAATAGGCAACAAAAGGTGAAGAATGGTAGGAAAAACCCTCCTATTTATAACAAAATATTGGGTCATTCTAGATCTTGGTGCATGGGTTAACCAGATCTAGATCCACTTTTTATGGAATATTTTATTATATTTGTTGGAGGAAAAGGTATTTGACTTGGGTCAAATCCCTTAATTTGTCAAAAATAAATAAATAAATGATTTATTTATCTTTTTAAGGAAGTGGTTAGAAGATAATCAAATAAATAATGATTTATTTAATTATTTAAGTGGTTGAAAGATAATTCAAATAAATAATGATTTATTTTAATTATTTGTGGGTGATTTGGTCATATTTAACAAGGAATATTATCTAAATAAGATTTAAATAATTATTTCTAGAAAATAATAAGATAAATAAAGGTTTATCTAATTAATTCTTTGTTTTTGGGTTAAACATGATCAGGAATAATAATTAAATTATGGTTTAATTAATTATTCCATGAGGAAAATCAAACAAATATAGGTTTGTTTAATATTTCCTTGGGGTTTCATGTTTGGACCATAAACAACCTACAAATGGTTTATTAAGTTATTTAACATAGTGAAGGCAATTTTACTTAGGGTAAAATTGGTCTTACATGGTGTACTTGGGTCCATCTAATGATAATAGGTTAGATGACCAAAAAATGGTGTAACAATGGATAAACTCAAGGAGTTTGAATAGAGGTTAGATGCTCATTTGGGAAGAGAATTAGGGAAACGACAAAAGACAAATATTGAAAATATTATTTGTGAACCAAAACAAGTACTAATTCTTGGATATTGCAATATCCCAAAGGGGAGAATGCAATAATACTAAAACACAATATAAGAATTGTAGCAATGTAAACAAATAATCTAAAATACACCATAAAATGTATCACTTGCATTGTTGAGCCATTTTATTAATATGAGGTGGATAAACAATACAACAAGCCTCAAAATATGACACTCAATCCAAAGAGATGGCCTATAATGAACTCCGAAATGATACTACAAGAGGGATTGCATAACTACTAGATCACGGGAAGGAATATCGCATTGTCCTCACAGAATCGCTCGAGCTAGAACTATCTAAAATATAAAATGTAGATCTGTGCATTTCGGAGTCTAACGACGCTTAAAATGTATATCTAGGCTCTATGATGGACACCCAAGATAACCTAGAAAGGATTTCCTAACATTTAATCTAATAAAATCACCCTCTTAGGCTTCACTATACAACTATCAGATTCGCCGCATAATCCGATCAAAGATATTGTACAGGATGTAAAATCGGATCTATTCAAGAATGGTTGATCGCTTCACTAGATCCTTGGGCTAAAATCTCAAGATCTAGCTCCTCTATCCTCTCCACCGATTGCAAATGCTTCGCGTAAATGCTACCAAAAATTGTGCTTTTCAAGGATGGAGGCTCTCAGCCTACTACGTGATATGTAAAATTAGCTCAAGAATGATGGAAACACTCGAATACAAAGTGAGAAGATGGTCCTCTTTTACAGATTTTGGGCTGAAATACTAGAAGCTTCCTTCCTCCAATAGATCTACAGGACTGAAATGAGAAATCCTTGAGGGGACTACTATTGCATGGAGGTAAAACACAATGGCCTAAATGTCAGATATAGATATGTTGCTCCTGAAAGGTTTAACTTGAAGAACAAGGTGAAAGGATGAATCCTCCATCGGTTTCCTAGCTGAAATGATAGAAACAACCTCCACCTCTCAAACCCTGATGCAGAATGCGTTATTCCCGTGGTCGAATGAGCGTATGAGAGGCGGGTATGAATATGGTGCCAATGAATGATGATGAATGGAGCTCACAGAAACCTTCCCGTGAGTAGGCACTCGAAGTCCCCCGTGGGTAAGGGTGGATTCCCCGCCGGGAACACCCCGTGCTAAACAATGCGTGCATACTTAGCTAAACAACATAAGTGTTCATAGAAATAAATAAAAAATCTAGATCTAAACATATCAATAATCAATAATCTAAAGCATGCCTTTTATTGTGCCTCCATCTTCATTATATAGATTATGAGGCTTCCATATCCTTGGCCCACCTCATAACTACGCTGCACATATGGCCATTAGCCTCCATGAAGACTGTGATGTCTCTCCATGATCTCCATCATGTCTGCATTTAATTCCCACTCGCATTATGTGTGCATTAGATCCACCACTTCTCCACTATCTCATCATAAGTCTTTATGATATTTTGAATGCACTATGATCTCGCTTGACCTCCTCCAAGATCCTCATAATTTTACATTAAAGATCCATGATCTCCACTCTTCCTCTCCATTTAAGAAGTTTCTCCACTACGCCATAATGTATATTTAGCTTGAAATATCCACATGCACACATAAAAAGTGGATTTTATTCATCTCTCGGAGTTTGTGGGTCCCTCCACCCTGATTTTATTTACTTAATTAATAATGAAAATTAAGAACTATAATTTTCCAATTATCTTGTGGAAAAGGGGAATATTACAGTCCTCCTTGCCAAAATGTTGCTTGTCCTCAAGCAAATGCAAAATTGGATGCTACAACAAACATCCTCCCTCCAAATGGAATCCTTATATGGAAGGCCTCCCCATTTGTCACAATGTGTCATGCATGCCAAGCTCCAAAGCTGCCTCTCTACAATGTCTAGAATGGCCTCCAACTGAAAAGTTAGATACCATTCCTCATCAATGAATCTCGAAGTGGAAACCAGATGATGTCTAAAGATCTCCTCTATACATGAGATACATAAAGTGAAGTGGTCTATTCCCAAAGTGGAAAGTCCCAACTCATGAACTATCTCTCGAACCCATGATACATAGAGTAGATGGCATCTATCAATGCTCTCATCATTAGCCCCGTTGGCCATGTAGGATCCAAATATAACATCAACATAGTGAAAAACAAGAAGTAGAGACATATGGATAAACATCAACAATGTCAAACCATATTCTCCTAATAACAACCACTATAGCAAAGCCTTCTGTTGCCATGCTAGATCATCATTGAAACAAGTAAGAGAGCCATACTCTCTCAATAGAATCTAGCGCAACAATGCTTCTTGCTTCCATGCCAAATCAACATCACATAAATATGAGAGCCACACTCTCAATAGAATCCACCGCAACAATGCCTCTTGCTTCCACACCACATCATCATTGTACCAAATGTAGTGGCCATATTCTCTCAAGAGAAGCACATAGCAAGCAGCACCTTTCTGCCCCATCACATCATCATTATACCAAGTACAATGACCATAATCCCCCAATAGAAGCCAATGTTGTAAGGCCTCGTTTCCATCCTCTATCATCATCATGCAATTTCTGGGGAGAAATCAGCCCATACTATCCCAATAGTAACCAAATTAGCAAGTATTCTTGCTACCTCCTTACATCATCATGATGCAAGTCATGGAGAAACAACATACTAATGAACATGCGGAATGTCTCATCAGAATAATGTTAAGATCGCTTATACTACATCATGTATGTTATGTTTTGTCCCAAACCCAAATACATACATGAACATGAGATATATCCCAAATAGAAATACATGTAAACACATGAGACATATCTCAAACAAGAGAAAATACATGGATATAAGATACATCATGAGGTGTCCAAACTCTCTCATCAAAACTGAGCCATGCCTTTCCTCTTGTTGTTGCATTTCATTAGTGATATACTCAAGTATGACCACAAGTGTGAGTTGTTGGGTAGTATTCATACTTCACCTGCTAAACTGGGAAGACAACCATGCTTCTTACTATCTAGTATCATAGGATCTGTAGGAAGGTAGGAACCTCTTCCTCATCCGGATCCATTTATCCCAATGTGGATGATGAAACATGCCAAGCTCAATATTGATATCCTCCCAATGTAGAATACCAACATCCTCCATGTGAATAGCTTTTCACTCCATGGAAGAAAGGCACCTTCATTGAGGTCTCTCCATGAGACCTCTCATCAATGGCCCATTGGAACCCATAAGGCTCCATACATATTGTAGGTAGATATCTCTTTAATTTGTGAGATTCTCATCAAGGAAACTTCATCTTGACAATGGAAAATGCTTTCCATCACAAGATTTCTACCATCTATCATCTCTCTCTCTAATGTTTCATCGCTGAATCTACCCTTCGTAATGATCCAAGAATAATGGGGCCCTTCTCATCATTGCCGCTATGTGGGCAACTATAGATCTACATAATGATACATGTGTTATCTAGCTACATACAATTTTAAACTCATAGTCTGGAATTGTATTGAATAGAACTATGCTCATCCCATCTTCTGCAACTCCACACTTCATCACAAAGTCTTGGGTGTAGCTCAACCATGACAAACTGGGATAGCAATACATCTTCGCCTTGATCAAATCAAGGGTCCTCTGTGTAGTGATAATTTGTTGCTCCAAATAAGCAAGGTGATCTAATCCTTAGTTATGCACTTGCCCTGATGGAATGGTCTCACAAATCTCAATATGAGGTATTGAAATAATATGAGATGAAAGTATATGCAAACCTTGGATAAGTTGAATCTTGGTAACATCTTGCACATATACAAGAGTTCCTCCAATCGGTGCAATAGTCTCTCCAACTACTAGTAATGATGATGGATGCATCTCTTCAACTATACTAGTGCTGGTATTTTCATCCTCCTCATGCATCTCATGAATCGTGCATGGGGCTCCAAATGTCTAGAAATCAATACCATCTTGCAAAGATGCAAGTGATCCTCCTCCTGGTGTAAGTACATCTGTAACTAGTGGTGGTGGTAGAGGCTCCTCCTCCAGAGTGATAATGAGGGCATCTTCATTGGGCTCTTCATGTAATATCTCCTCGATGATGGGAGATGTCACTATGTGAGATTTCTCCGGTTTCTTTCTACCAAACTTATTCTTTAGTCTTAGAATAAAATTTTCATAAGCTGACACTCTCATGTATTAAGTGACCGAACCACAAATTCTTTGCTTCACCTTCTAGGTGCGCACTACAATATCCACAGCTTCTCTTTCTAATATAGTATATTTTAGGAATAAGTTAGCTAATTTCTTCCCTCCAAGCCCCCAATGTGCTGTGAAAGATCCATCAAATGTGTATTAAGAAGAATCTATTCCTTTTTCTTATATTGTTGCTACTATGATTCTCTTTCCTTCTTTGAGTTGCAAGAACTGTTGGAGAGAGATATTATCCTTGAGAGTTCTAGGTTGTCCTTTGTACTTAGACAAATATTTAATTAGGGTCACATGCCCCAAGTCTCCTTCATATTCACACCATTCCTCCCTCTTATCAAAGAAATTGGATCTAGAAGAATGATGTGAAGCTCTTTGTTTCTTTGGTTGTTTCTCATGCCGATAGGGAAGCTTGGACCTTCCTCATCAAATATTCTTGGATCCTTCATTTTCCTTTATATATTCATTTTATTGACCTCCTTGAGAGATCTTTCATGGATCTAAAGAGAAGAGAGGAAAATTGCCCTCCTTCATGATAGATCTCTACTATCTGCTTATTCTTTTGATGCAAAAGATGAAGTGTCCACAAGCTTACCCAAAGATCATGCTCTAATACCACTATAATATCCCAAAGGGGAGAATGCAGTCATACTAAAACAAAATATAAGAACTATAATAGGTGGATAAATAGACATAACAGTTGAGCCATTTTATCAATAATAGGTGGATAAATAGGACAAAAGTGCTCAAAATATGAGACAATCAAGCCAAAGAGATGGCCTAGAATTATCCTAAAATGATCCCACAAGAGGGACTATGTAACTTCTGGACTTCTGGAAGGAATACTGCGTTGTCCCTGCTGCAACTTCTAGGGATCAGAATTGCCGACAAAATATAAAATATAGATCTAGGCATTTCTAGAGCTCCGATGATGCTAAAATGTGATCCGAGCTCTATGATGGACACCCAATATAACTCGTGAAGGATTTTCCGGGGATTTACCAATCTAAGAAAATTACCCTTCCGAGGGCTTCACTATACAACTATTGGGTATGCAACTGATGCATAACTGGATCAAAGATGGCTGCTGTTACATAGTCACCAGATCTATGCAAGAAGGGTTGATCCCTTCACTAGATCCTTGGGCTAAAAGGTCAAGATATAGCTCCTCTATCCTCCTCCACCGATTGCAAATGGCCATACACAAATGCCGCCAAAACCGTGTTGTCAAGGATGGAGGCTCAGCCCGTTGTTGGATATGTCAAATCAGCTCACTATCGAACATCAATACAAGTGATGGTCCTCATAGGATTTCCAGTTTCAAAATATTGGAAACTTCCTTCCTCCAATAGATCTACAGATCGAATCGTGCAATCCTTGAGGGGGACTCAAGCCCTACATGGAGTTAAAACAAAATGGCCTAAATTTCTATACATATATATGTTGCTCTTGAAAGGTGAACTTGAAGAACAATTTCAAAGGATGAATCCCTCCATCTAAGCCATAATATTCCAAAAATTTATCCTTCAACTAAATGGAATATTATAGTTTTTTTTATCACTAGGTAGGTGAATAAAGGGGTGGGGAGGCCCATAAATCACCTTAGCAGCAATAAAAACACTTCAAGTGTGAAAGGAGACATTCTAAGCAACTAAATAAAGCACCTTTTAGTATGAATAGGATGAACGCATGCTGGAATGTCAACTTTGACCAAGTCAACAATGATGTCATGGGAGGACTGACATTAAATGAGGAATAACGTAGTTTTGGAGGGAGATGGATTGCATGGAGGAAATGACCTAATTGAGTGGGGACCAAAGGTAAGGAAGCTCATAATCTATATAAGGAAGAGGATGGCAGCCTTATTGGGTTATAAGCTTTTATTATTATTTTCAGAGTGTGGTTTGTTTAGACTTCTTGTATTCTTCACCGTTTAGTTGAGATCGTTGTGTTGTTTAGCATCCGGTGTTCCTCGATCGGAATCCCACCTCTTCCCCGAGAGGAATCTTGGAAAAAATAATTTCATTTCATTTCCACATTCAAGTTCTCAAAGCGTTTTTCTGCTGTACCATCATCGTTGTATTTTCTCAGAAGATATTGTGCCGTGTTGCAAGGTGTAGTAGTGGAGAATTAGATCGGGTGTCTTCGTAGATATTTTTTCATTGAGATATGGGGTTCCATCCATCGGGAGGCATGTAAAGGATCCTCATTTATTTACATATTTAGTAGTAGTTTAAGGAGGATTTATCCCCTACAAAGGTAGTTTCATTCCGTGATTCACAATATTTTAGGAAGAGTTGTAAGTAATTGCAGTGATTATTTTGAGAGGTGATTTTCTTCTCAGAGAGGAGTTTTATCTTCTTCATCCGAAGGATCTGATAGAGAATATCTCAGAAGTTTCTACATCAGCTTCAGCCATATCTTCTCATTTCTATTTTTGCATCTTATCTTCAGCCCTAGGGTCATAGCCTTACATTGGCACATTGTGTGTATTTTCTTCGGGAAACTCCTCTTGGGTTGTCTCGGGAAAGATGATATAGTGCCCGTATCTATATTTAGATTATTTTGGGGCCTATATCAAAGATTTTTTTATCATTGTATCACTTAGCTATAGCTATGCATCATATTACTACTTGCAGTACTCTCTCCTAAGATTTTGTATTTTGTCACAGTTTCATTTTTGGGAGTGATTGCTTATGGAGGCTTGTTCTTTCATTGTGTTTGATGTATGCCTCACTATTTTGTATTTATTTGCTGATAGCAATACATTATTTTATGACTCCATATTGGTATCCAATTTTAATGAGTTGCTTTACACTTATATTTCCATTTTTGTGTTCATATATTGTTGCATTCCCCATTTGGGAATATTACAGTGGTATCGGAGCATAATCTTGGCTCAACCTGTGCATTTAGACAATATGTCGCCATAAGGAGAAGCTTCTCAGAAGAAGAGGAGATGTATAGTAAAAACAAAAACATTACCCATTGTTTGGAGGAAGAGAGGAAGAGGATCATCAAAGCTTCTTTTTCGACTTTGCAGAGCATCAAGGGAGGTCTCAAGAAGATGAGAAATATATATAGAATTCCAAGGGGATTTGAGTATGAAGAAAGCCCTATATTTATACATGATGGGTGTGAGCATGCCACCACACCATATGATCCACAACACGCCTTATGCCCAAACATTTAATATAAGAGAGGGAGGAGGAATAATATGTGCCAAAGAGGGAGAATCTTGGTGATTATTTGCAAGAGTATGAATCTCAATCCAAGAGGTTCAAATATCACCTTAACTTCCAAGGGTTTTGCAAGATCAATTAGGGAAGAATCATAAGGAGCAAGTAGCATGATGTGAGTAGATTCTTTCTATCTACTTTCAATGGTTCACCTAAATGTCCAGCTAGAGCTTGGGTGGAGGAGCTAGACACCTATTTGCAACAACACTAAGTTTCAGAGAATGAAGCCATCAAGTTAGTAGCGGTGCATTTTTAAGGTAAGGCCTATGCTTGGTGGATGTTTGAATCTTTTTCATTAAAAGAAAATACCTATACTTGAGTAAAGTCCACTAGGAGAAAAGTGAAAAAGGTTTGGTGAAAATATTCGAAACACCTTTGGTGGAGATAAACCAAAAACAAAACAAACAAACCTTGCATGGATTGGAAGTATATACAAACCCAAATCCACTTTAGAAAATCAAGAAGAGGCTAACATATTGCATAATACCTTGCTAGAGGCAAGATCCGTATCTCATACTCCCCGGAAAAGAGGGCATGGAGACCCCTTTTCAAAAAGGATCCTCTTATTGAAAAGTTTCCCATTCATATTGAAGAGGAAGAGAAGGTCAAGGCAACAAAGACTGCATATCTAGAGCATATCTAGCACCTCATGTAGAGGAATATGGAGCACTTTCTCCAATAAGAGGAATTCTTGTATGTTCAAAAGGAGTTCCAAAGGATCTCATGTGTGGAGATCAAGGCACAATCCATGAACAACATGTACCATTATTGACAGATTGTGAAACTTTGTAGATGAAAGGAGAATGTGGGGAGGATAATAGCATAATATGATTAGGAGCACACAACCATATCTATTTTAGAAATTTGATGCACGTAAGAGGTAGAAGAGGCGTAATCGATTTGCGTAGTAAGGGCAAGGGCAAAGTTTTCCATTATATATGAAGTCTACTCTGATATTGATGTCTCATTAAATGAGTGCATTCCACCTCGGGAGACCAATGTGATCGAGAGATTATGAGAGATGCTTCACAATCTTTTGCACCACCCATTGATCCCGCAGGGGTGAGGACCTTGGGAGAACTTGACACAACATTTGGATTCTTGAGTAGACTCAAGGAGGAGGGAGACATCCTCCCATTTAACATTACTCCACTCACTACATATTCTACACACAAAAGTTGGTTGCAGTGATGGAGGATGGCACCACCATGGTGCAAGGAGACCATTCCATGGATTTGGAGAGACAAAGGGTACTTCCCTTGAGGAAATAATCCTCCATATATTGGATTATATGGAGGCCACTCATGCTTACATGGCCCAAGATCAAGAGGTTATTTTTGGATTGTAGCTTCTCATGGGAGGCACCCCAAAAGGCCACTTCTACTTGAGCATGAGCAATGTGATGATGGGCATGAAAACACTTTGGAGTGGATACCTGCATGAGGGATGTCAAAGGAAAAGACAATGAAGATATGGGGAGCTTCACATTTCAGATCTTTCTCTCAGACTGCTCTCTTAGGGAGGATTGATCCATATTGGAGGTCTCAACTTTTGGTAGAGTACTCCAAGGATCTGGTGCTTGCATGATTCTTGATGACTCCTGAGGAGTTGATAGATACATGGTAGATGATGGGGCTGTTGTATTCTTATGGTGGTAGAGTCTTCTTGACTAGAGCTTCGAGCTCAAGGAGAAGTTGTTACATACAAAGACATGCGGACTTTATTTCCATGCACTTTGATGCATATCATTCTCGATGGAGGAGTTCACTTGGGATGGCACCCAAGAAGATGTATATCATCATATGCGTAGGTGCCTAGCCTGATGATGATGGAGAGGTTGTCACAACCACTTCCCTACTCATTGAGAGTGAGGGAGAACTTCTTCTACTGAGCTATTTCTACCAATGACCAAGGTACATAGTAGAGGATGTACATTTATGCATTATGATTTGTAATTTCCTTACTTTATGAGCAACATATTGTACCAAGGAGGATAATTCCTTCTTGTATATTGTATTTATGGATGTACTTGAGGCCATTTGAAAAATTTATGTTGGCCATCTATTGGTGGTTTTTGGGAGAGGCGATGACATCTGGTGTGCACCATTGGCACCAAAATTTACCTCATGATCTCATCTTCAGATGATTGTGGCAAAGAAAGTATTGAAAAGAAACTTTTTATACTTTTTCCTCAAGCAGTGTGGATGCACCGCGCTAGTTCCCCATGTGGAACTATGATCCACCTCCCGGTTCTCATATGGAAACTTGTTTTTTTTTCTTTTTTCTTCCATATAGTCATGAAATTCTTATTCTTATGAGCTTTGTTGGGAGGATGGCACAAGAGTTTGGAGGAGCCCATTGGGAGGAAGGATTCATACTATATGTTGCATGTTTCAGATGAAACAATGGGCAAACCATGATTGCCACACTACATCTCTTGTCTTCATGTGAGAGGAGCCATTTGGAGAACTTGAGTTCTTGGGAGAGGCACTTCATGGATGTTTTGATTGCAAGTAACTTGGTCATTGAGACCATAATATTTCAGCCCAAGATCAAGAAATACCCCATACATATTATAAATGGAGAGAGAAACAACATGGGTGGAAAAATCTAATCTCTCCTACAAAATTCCAATACATTGCATGAACCAGTGGATTGAGGATTTCTTTGATGAGCTACCTAGAATGGTCATTTCATTTGATGATAGAATGGCATGGGAGTATCCTACTGGGAATGAGATCCCCTATGTTTTCATCATTCCTACCTTGAGGAGGCCATTGGAGAGCAAGAACGTTTCCACTTACACCCTCCATTTTCTCATGATGTGAGCCATTTGGTTTTTCATACTTGGGAGGAATCATTATTGAGTGCGTATTTATTGCATATTATTTCGGGTTAAATGGTGGGTACCATGGAAACCCCTCAGGCTAATATTCTGTGGGATAATTTTCCTATGCTTTTTCCAAAAAAATATTCGCCAATTCCCATTTTTTTTTTAAAATTGATTCGCCTAAATTTTATAGTATAAAATATTTTACCCTAAAAATCGCCAAAAATTATATATACTAATATAAAATGAATAAAAACTAAATATTTACAAAAAATAACATAAAAAAATTTCATAATCACATATTGGGGACTATTAAGATTCGCCAAGTTTTTAAACTCTACATAAACGTCCATCCTTAAAAATTTCCCCGGTGGGGACTATTGATGAGGAGGCCACAAGAGTAGGAGGGGAGGAATTTTGTTCATCTTTGCAGCTTCTTGAGGACAAGCAACATTTTGAGGAGGACTGCATGACTCCAAAAAACTTAGCCTTCAACTAAATGGAATATTATAGTTTGTTTAATCATTAGGTAGGTGAATAAATGGGTGGGGAGGTCCGTAAATCTCCTTAGAAGCACAAAAACACTTCAAGTGTGAAAGGAGACCTTCTAAAACAAATTACCAAAGCACCTTGAGTATGAAGAAGGGTTGGATCATGTTGAACAGTCAAATTTGACTAAGTCAATAGCGCTATTATGGAGGAGTGAAATTAAATGAGGAATAACATGTCTAGAGGGAGATGGATTGCATGCAGAAATGGTCTCAATTGAGGGCGCTAAAGTCAATGAAGCCCATAATACATATAAGGAAGAGGTTGGCAGCCATATGGGGTTATGTTTTGGATTATTATTTTGTATGTGGTTCTGTTTAGACTTTGCATTCGCCACTAAGAAGGAGATTGCTGTATTGTTTAGCACCTAGTGTTCCTGCCGGGAATTCCACCTCTTTCCTTGAGAGGCCTCTTGGAAGAGAATTTAATTTCATTTCCACATTTAGGTTCTCGTGCCAATCTACATCTTTTCTTCATCAACGCATTTTCTGAAGGATATTATGCCGTGTTGCAAGGTGCAAGAAGGGAGAATTAGATCAGTATCTTCGTAGGCTAGTTTTTCAAAGGGGAGGAACATTTCCATCCACTGGGGAGGCCCGTAAAGAAGCCCCTTGGGATGGTTGGACACATTTAGTAGTAGGATAAGGAGGATTTGTCCCCTATAGTGCAAGCCGCCTAGGATCTACGTTATTTCCTCTAGGGAGGAGTTGCAGGGGTAGTTGTAGTGATCGTTTTGGAGAGGTGATTTTTTTAGAGGAGGAGTTATTCTTTCATCTCAAGGATCTCGTTGGAGAAGACTGTGAGTGTCTACATCAGCTTCAGCCATATCTTCAATTATTTGTTGCAGCTTATCTTCAGCCCTAGGGCTACATCTTACATCGGCACATTGTGTCATCTTAAACCTCTTAGGTTGTCTTGGAAAGTTGGATCTAGTGCCTCTGACATATATGTTTGCATTATATTGGGGCCTATATCAGTATTTTTGTATCATTGTATCATATCCAAATATAGCTATGCATCATATGATTGCGTTTTATCATCTCTCCAAAGATTTTTTATTATGTCGTTAGCTCATTTGGGAGTGATTACTTATGGGAGGCTTGTTCTTTTCATTGTGTTTCGATGTGGCGTCTTACTATTTTGTATTGATTTTTTGATCTAATACATGACTTTATGACTCCATATTGGTCTCCAATGTTAATTATTTGATTTACACTTATTTCCAAGCTTTTTGTTCATATATTGCTACATTCCCTATTTGGGAATATTACAGCTTCCTAGCCCAAATGCTGTGTAAAACAACCTCCACCTCTCAAACCCCGATGTAGGAATGCATTATTCATGTGGCTGAATGAGAATTTGAGAGTGGTATGAATATGGAATCAATGGCCGATGATAAATGGAGCTCAATAGAAACCTTCCCAGAGTAGGCACTCGAAGTCCCCCATGGGTAAGGGTGGGATTCCCACTCGAGAACACCCTGTGCTAAACAACACTACATAAATAGCTAAACATCATAAGTGTTCATATAAATATCAAATATCAAATATAGATCTAAACATATCAATAATAAATAATCTAAATCATGCCTTCTATTCGCCTTCATCTTCATTATATAGATTATGATCCTTCCATAGCTCAGCTCCACCTCATAATTGTGTTGCACTTGTGGCCATTAGCCTCCAAGAAGATTGTGTTATCTCTCCATGATCTCCATCATGTCTACATTCAATTCCCACTCTCTCCATCATGTGCATTATATGCACCACTTCCTCCACTATCTCATCAAAAGGGCTCTTACGATCTTACTTGAATGCACTATGATCTCATGACTTCCTCCAAGATCCTCATGATACTACATTAAAGATCCATGATCTCCACACTTCCTTCATTCAAGAAGCTTCTCCACTACTCCATAATGTAGATTTAGCTCTAAAATATCCATACACACATCAAAAGTGGATTTTATTCATCTATGGGGTTTGTGGGTCCCTCCACCGTCTTACTTACTTAATTAATTATGAAAATTAAGAACTCTAATATTCCAATTATATTGTGGAAAATTGGGAATATTATAGATATAGTGATCAAGATGCTAGGATGAGACCTTTAGAGAGTCTCAAAAGTTGTGTGGCCAATTAACATATGATGGCAAATATGTTAATGGAGGATAAATTCCATGATGATTTTATTTTAACAATTGCTGTATGAATGGAGGAGTTGTTCCAGATGAAGGAAAAAGTATTGATTTTGTTGTATGTGGAGAGGAGGAATAGTCCCTAAGTACTATTATAATAAAAGTTGGAAGGAAGATAGAGATGACAAGATGAAGACTATGTGCCATGGGAAAAAAATGCATCCATGGAAAAACAACCTATAGTTGATGAACACGTACCGTGTGGATACTACTGATGAAGTTATTATAGTGGATGAAGCATATGAAGATTTGATGGGTAGCTTGAAGCTTCAAATAAGCAGCATGAGGGAGATATACAAGAAAAAACGAGACTTCAAAGCCTTGCATTTTTAAAATTGATAATTGGTTTGTGTATGCGTATAATCAAGATGTGCAGAAAACGAAATGGCTTGGAAATACTTCAATAAATGAAGTACAAAAACTAGAAGGATAGGACCTATAGGATTTCAAAATAGGAATAGAAAACATTACAATTAAATTGAAGTTTTTAGAGAATCATTTCGAATAATCCAAGGATTAAGGGTATAGTGAATTAAAGTAGTCCAAAAGATGATAAGGACAAGTTTCCCTATGGAAAAAAGGCAAGAACAAGGGATACGTTGATGATGGGTTCAAGAAGAAAAATACAGAGTGATGAAAGAAACTATAGGAAATTAGTATCTTGATGATTTAGTGAGTGGAAACAACGAATTTAAACTATGAAATAATGGTGGTAAAGCAAATAGAGGATAGATTGGATGTGGTAATATATAAAATATGGTGCTGATGTTGAAGAGGACCCCTAACATAAGAGGCATGCAGAGGCATAGGATAATAAAGGATGCGCATGTGTTATAGATGGTATAGAAAGTTTTTATCAACAAAGGGAGGAATACTACAACATAAAACATTAAAACCTAGAAGGATGAAGAAGAAGGAAATAGTAGAGTGGTGACATGAAAAGGATAAGGACTAGCTACGGAATAAAGTTTGGGATCGAGGAAGATTCACTTCATCAACACATGGTCAGGAGACCATGAATATTTTTCCCCTTGGTATTCTAATGGCAAAAAATTTGATGAAGACTGGACAAGGGATTACCAATTTGATGGGATGGTCACACGGTGAAGTTGGAGAAAATTTTGTTAATAAATTTTAAATGTTTAATTTAGGATTGAGTTTTTTTTTTTAGAATTTGTGTTATTTTTGGTTGTAAATATAGTTTTTATTTTCCCTTATTTTGTGGATAAGGGGAAACAATTCATATTTTTGTGACTCTTGGCTTTCATCATCGGTTTCTTTTGGGAAACAATAATAAAAGAGTGTTTCAGAAGTTCTTGAGTTGAGGAGGAAAAAAAAAAGAGGGGAAGAAAGGAACTCATTGTTTCTTTGTGTAACTACATTTCTGAAGTTGCAGGCCCTTCAGACCTTGAATCATGTGAAATAGAAAGCATTTTTGTGTGAACGGCATAAATGAACAAAATTTAGACTATAAGTTATGTGATGGTTAATGAATCAAACTCCTTCGGGTTACACTAAATTAATTTATGTTTATGAACCATTAATTTTTCAGCTTTATTCCTATGTGTGTTGATAAATTTGAGATTTTATAACTTTTTGAACCAATTTGTTTAATAATATGAACATTTTGACTTTAATCATTGTGTGTAAATGTACTCCTCCTAAATTTACCCACTTTCACCATCTGGTCAAGGTAAACATGAGCCGAGGGTCACTATGATAACACTCAAACTCCTAGGTGACCTTAAGGAAATGGAGTCGACAACTTAAGACTTTACCGACTTCCCTCGAAAAGCATAGGACCTCCAGAGTAACCTAACTCCTCCAAGTGTCCAACACTGAGACAAATCACCTTTTCCCTGATCTAGATACCAAGTCGCTCCCTTACCAAAGCATCCATGCAACTATGGGTTCCTGCCACTCCTAAGCATGCCTCCATGCAAATATATACTTTTATGATCAGCCTCTACGCTAGCCACTTTGAATTATGTGCCACTTTTTTAGGGCCATGATCGTGTCTCTTCCCATAACTTAGTGAAACTTCTATAGAAGATAAATGACATGGAAACAATGCTTGTAAACCAAAAATAAAACCATGACTTGATCTCGACCATCACCAACCGATACTAACATTTTTTCAAAAACTTGGTAGATATGCAACCTAGAGATCATGAATGCAAGTATGAACATAAGGGACCGAAAACTTATTTGAGATTTAACAAGAAGGTCATTTCCTTTCACATTAGTTTTCATAACACCGATTAGGTATTTCCATTAATTATTTATTCGGGTTGACAAGTGGAAACATGAAAATATACATGACTAATAATTGTCATATAATAGTTTTTTTTAACCAACATATAACCAGATAAATAACAATAAGATGACATCCTTTAAATCACATAATAATCAATAAAATTCCTCATCAAATGCAAGAGAAAATTAACTTTATTAAACATAGGAAAATACCGACCGAGTTTAGGACTTACCGTTCCACCCAATGATAGATTGGATGAACCAAATCCTCCCTTCTTCCAATCACCCTCGTACATATTCCAAGAAACAATGTGGGATATCATGGGATAAACCGATCCAAATCAATTACAAGAAAAAATCACATTGGTGAGGGCCATGTTTATGATGGACCTTTTCTTTAAGGTCCGTCACCAATGTCACATATGGTGACGATCATTAAAAAACTCCGTCACCGTAAGTGTATATAGTGATGGTCCTTTATGGTCCGTCACCAAAGACATTTTCAAATGACACTTTTAGTGAGGGTCATTAAAAGCCCATCACTAATTCTCTCTTTGGTGACACTTCTAGTGACAAACTTTTAAGGACCCTCACCAATGCTCTTTTTGTTACTTTGGTGACGGTCAAAAAATGTCCGTCATCGTTGATCATTAAAAAACTGTCACTATAAGTGTATATAGTGATGGTCCTTTATGGTCTGTCACCAAAGACATATCACTTTTGGTGAGGATCGTTAAAGGCCCATCACTAATTCTCTCTTTGGTGACACTTCTAGTGACGAACTTTTAATGACCCTCACTAATGCTTTTTTTGTTACTTTTGGTGACGATAAAAAAATGTCTGTCATCATTGATCATTCCAATGAATTTTTGATGACGCTATGTGCCTGTTAATATATTTTTTGTCAAAAGATAAATATTTAATACCATTATTGTGGAGCATTTTTTATAATATGTCCAAGGCCGTAGTGGTTAGGGTCAGTCAATTTTTTAAGAAGTAATAAGCATGTATCATTTCCCTCAAGTAATGACTAGTCGAATAGAGATTTCCTACGAGTCAACACATGATTCATATATATTAAGTTTATTATATAGAAAATTCCATTTAGATAAAGTTCCACTATTGTGTGTAGGAAATATATTATTTAATACATAATCGAGCTCTGACAATTCTATTAATGAAAAATACCTAACAATCCTCAAAAATCTAGGCACACCTTAAATTAATGCTTTGGCACACGCTAACATTTCTTAGCACCACTACGGGACCTCCCTCGACTGCCCCGTTGCTCCCTTATATGGCCGATCTCAGTCGCCCCGACTTCAATCAGCTGATTAATGATCCTATTCGCCACAATGTCAATTAGCCTGCTATGCCAACCAAGCTCCCCTCCGACATTCCCAAGTTCGAAGGCCTTGCTAGTGAAGATCCCTCCAACCATATCCGATCTTTCCACATGTGGTGTTCCTCCAATTCCATCACTGATGACTCCATCCGTCTTCGTTTGTTCCAACACACGCTTACCGACGAAGCTTCTAAATGGTATGTTGATCAAGCCACCTCTTCCCATACCACCTTTGCAACCATTGCCCAAGCCTTCTTATCTTATTTCTAGCTCCCTCTCTGATATGACACTAGTACTGAACTCTTGACTTCTTTTCATCAATTCTCTTCGACCCACCTTTCCGCTCATGTACAGGAATGGCGACGAAGACGGAGCTTGTGTCGCGCTCCCCCCTTTGAAGATCAAGTTTACATGGACTGGTTCCTTCGCTCTCTCTTACCCCCCATTGGCAAAGATGTCGCAACCCATTTTCCCCAAACCGAAGAAGCTGCCCTCCAAATAGCCTTGAAATATGACCTTATCTATGCCCAATATGGTTATGTTTATACCGTCCTTCCTGACCTCCCCAAGCCCGGTGGCCCTAATGCCTCGGGGGCATCTCACTCTGCCGATAGTATCGTTGGAGCCCTGTCACATACCTCTGCCCAACCTCTTCCGGGCTATGGTTTCCCTCCAGGAGGGGCCAGCCCCTCCGGCACTTTTTCCCCTCCAGGTACCATGTATCCCAGATATGGCATGCCTCCTCATTTTTCCCACCCTCCTGCTTACCTCAATGTTGCCCATCCTACCCCTTATCCGTACCCACAACCTAGTGTCCCAGCTCCTCCAGCATTTGGACCTCCCACTCCTTTGCCTTCTCCACCCCCACAATCGCACTTACTACCCCCTCGAGGGCAAGTATTTGTACAGCAGGGGGCAACTAATTTTCTTCCTTCTCAAAGAAAGAGAAAAGGCAATCCATCCGCTTCTGGTAATCGTGGATCCAATCCTTCCAGTATTGACTCTACCACTACCAACCAGCCACAGGGCTCTCAGCCCAAGCCGGACAGGCCGCTTCGCACCAATAAGCCTTGTTCGTGTTGCGGTGTTTATGGTCACTACACTCACGATTGTCCCTTATTACCACAAATGCGGAAGATGTGGGAGTCTCAGGCCACTGTGCGGGGACAACACTCCTCCCCTACTGTCCCTCCCACCCCAACTACTTCTCAACCCGCTGTGTTTACCAATCCCTTCCCTCAACAAGGATTCGTGGCCACTCAACCACCTCATGCCCCGGTAACCACTCAACCTTTCCCTTCTGGTTCCTCTGATTACCAGATTCTCATGATGGCCTGTGACCCACCTCTCACCGTCGACCTTAACATTCAAACTCGGTCCCGTCAGTATTCCACCCCTACCGTTCCGTCTGTCTCCAAGTCTCCATCTTCAGGTCCTACAAAGCCTCTATCGACACCCAATGGTCCCTTGCCACTCCCTCTGCCCAAAGTTGAGGTTCCTCCCAAGACTCCTAAGGGACCATTATGCCGAAATGCTGCCTCTGGTCGGGCTGCCCCTTCATACAGCATAGTAGATGATCTGGCACAATATCTTGCTGCCATTTCAACACTGGAACTCCTCCAATCGTTTCCTTCTCACAAGAGGGCTCTACTATCTGCCATGGGTGTCGTAGATCCTGTTGATGACCAATTGATTGGTTTCGACGCCCGTCAGTCAGACCATCCCCCTCTTCCTCCTTCGGTTGCTTTCCAAATCCCAGTCAACATCCGAAATGCCAATGTCACTCGGTGTATTATTGACAAGGGGGCATCTACCTCTGTGATGTCCGCTTCGGTTTGGAGACAACTCGGATCCCCTGAGCTGGCCCCTTACACAATCACCCTCCATGCGTGTGATGGCCATGCCTCCCAGCCCATTGGCCTATTCCGTAATTGTCCTATCACCCTTGCAGGCAAGACTGTTTGTGTCAATGTTGAAGTTATCAACACCCCTCTTGACTACAACATTCTTTTGGGGCGTAGTTACACCTATGCCATGTCTGTTGTCCCATCCGCAGTCCACCGCAGGATGTTCTTCCCTCATAATGGCAAGATTGTCATGATTGACCATTTGACTTACCATGAACCAAAATCTCAGACCTCCCCTGAGTCCACCATCTCTACTGTCACCAATAAGCCAACTGTTGATCCGTTGACCAGTGTTTCCCCTGGCGTCTATAAAGACTCCTCCTTGCTTGGAACCCTTTTAGACCCTCCTCTTGTACCCGATCCTAGCATGGCGAATGTTTGCATGATGAAATCTTCTTGGGCTGACCTCGCACAACCCACTTTGGCTAGTACGCAAACGCACCCTCACACAACCCCACCAGCTCTTAACCCTTCGCCCCTGCTAGCCCACCTTCTTCCTTCGGAATCTCCTTCCCCAAACATTCCTCCTGGCCATTTCCCTACTGGTCAGATTCCTTTCCTTGCTCCCCCTCCTGGTGCTCATTCCGTCCCTATCTTGGCTACCCTATCCCTCCCCAACTTGACCTTGGGTATACCCGTCTGGTACTTAGACCCCCCAGCCACTACCCTGCCTAGCCAACCCAAACCATATCTTGCTTTGACCCAATTCAACTGATACCCATGGCTTCTCCCACTGCACCTGTACCTCAGTCCCCTCATCAGGAACCACCCCCTGTGGCGACCATGTCAAGTGCCACTAGCAAAGCTCGCAGGGGGGTATCCAAGGACAACGCCGCCCTGACAACTTCTGCCCCTCCTCGACCTCCAAAGCATCCCATCTAGTGTGCCTTATGCGATGTTGTCGGACATGCTACCCATACTTGCCCTGAATTACCACATCTCAAAACCATGGTCAATGAAACGTTTCCAGAATCTGCTATTCCTGAAGTCTATGTCACCATACCCGATTCTATTCCTAAACTTAAACACTTGCGCACCAATCACCCTTGTTCTTTGTGCGATTTCCATGGACATTATACCCATCTTTGCCCCCGCCTTGACGAGTATCACGCTTCTTTAGCCGCATACCGCCAATTCGAAGCCGCGCTTGCCTGTCATCCTTCTGCCCTAACTCCAGACCCCCTGTCTCCCTTGATTACCATTCCTCATCCTGATACTGAAATGACCGAACCTTCAGCCACTATTTTCTACCTTTCCTCGTCCCCGCGTTTCTCGGCAACCGACCCCTTAGTGCCTTCCCCCGATGATTTGCTTACCCACTCATCTGTTCGCTCTGCTGTCACCCCTCATGCCGACACACATGTGAACCTTCCCCCTCAAAATCAAGTGTCTCATATTTCTACATCCTCAGATCCTCCTATTCCACCCACTCTTCCCATCTTTCAGACCGATGAAGACATCATGGAAGCCATGACCGCACCTGATTTTCCGTGGGACGATATGCACCATCGTGCATACTTCCTAACACACTAATCCCATGACCAATATGCCCTCGAATCTAAAGACTTCATTCCCGATCAAGTTGATTGGTTCAAAAACCCCATCCCTGCACCTGACGCTTTCGAAGAAGGCAATATGGCCAATATCTCTCCTACCATCAAAATAGACATTTCTGTCAAACCAGGTATCGAAGAACATATCACCATGGGTGCCCAATGCACTCTGGAAGAAATTGAAGCCTACACCAAACTCTTCAAAGAATTTCGTGATATTTTCGCCTGGTCCTACTGAGAAATGCCCTGACTCGATCCTGCCATTGTCGAACATCACATCGACACATGGCCTGATGCCATTCCGGTCCGTCAAAAGTTGAGACCCATTCATCCTTCTAGACGAGAAGCCATCAAAGCTGAAATTGATAAGCTCCGGCAGGCTGGTTTCATTTACCCCATTGAATATAACACTTGGGTGTCTAACCCAGTTCCCGTCCTCAAAAAACAAGGCACCATTCGTGTTTGCATCGACTTTCGCGATCTGAACAAAGCTTGTCCCAAAGACAACTTCCCCACACCATTTATTGACCAAATCATCGAAGAGTGTGCGGGGCACGAGATTCTCTCCTTTATGGCTTCTCCGGATATAACCAAATTGTTATCCGTCGTGCTGATCAACTTAAAACCGCGTTCATTAGTCTGTGGGGCACTTTCGCATACCGAGTCATGCCATTTGGCTTTAAAAACGCCGGCGCTACCTTTCAATGAGCCATGTCTTATTGTTTCCATGAATTAGCTCATATTATCCTTTCCTATTTAGATGACCTTACTGCACGTTCTAAACATTGGGCACAACACCTTCATGACCTGCGTACCATTTTTTTCCGATGTCGCAAGTATAGCATTCGCCTTAATCCATTGAAATGTGTATTCTGTGTTCCCGCCGGTCGTCTCCTCGGCTTCATCGTGTCTAAAGACGGGATAAATCTCGACCCTCTGAAGGTTCAAGCCATTCTTTAACTTCCTATGCCTCATACCCTACGCCAGCTACAAAGTCTTCGAGGCAAAGCTAATTTTCTTCGCCGATTCGTTCCTGACAATGCCACTACCGCACATGGCTTCCTTAGACTTCTTCGCTCTCACACCCCATTTTTCTGGGATACATACGCTCAAGAGTCTTTTGATGCCCTCAAGCATGCTCTCACATCCGCTCCCTTGATCTGTCCCCCTGACTTTGACTGAGATTTCATCCTATACATCTCCGCTTCCACCTATTCGGTTGCTGGTGTCCTTATCCAGGAAGATGATAACGATATCGAACATGTGATCTATTATGTCAGTAAGAACCTTGCCGGGCCACCTGTGTCCTACTCGCATGAAGAAAAACTAGCACTAGTTGTCGTGTTCTCGGTCCAAAAACTGCGTCATTATATCCTCATGCGTTCCACCAAGGTTGTGACTGATTCCAACCCCATGGCTTTCCTATTGAGTCGCCGCATCCTGAGTGGGAAGTATGCTCATTGGGTCATTATCCTTCAAGAATTTGACCTTAAATTTGTCACCCCAAAAAGTAAGAAAGGTTTAGTCCTCGCTGAACTCATTTATGATTTTCCTACAAGGACGCAAGATACTCCCATTAATGATGCTCTTCCCGATGAACATTTGTTTGCCATCACCACCGACGACCCTTGGTACGGTGACATCCTTACTTACTTACGAACCCAAAAGTTCGCCCTTCATATTGATCGTCATGCTCGAAGACGTATCCAACACCAAGCATCTCGCTACCTTCTCATCAGCGATGTCCTTTATCGTCGTGGAGTAGATACTGTCCTTCGTCATTGCCTCACACATACCGAAGCCGAGCAAGTTCTCAATGCTTGTCATAGCGGCGCTTGTGGTGGCCACCTCTCCGGTCTTGCCACCACCCAAAAAATCATGCGTGCTGGGTATTTTTGGCCTTCCCTCTTCAGTGATTGCATTGAAGCAGTCAAACACTGTTCCAATTGCCAACACTTTGCCCCCAAGGCGCGAGCTCCTCCCGCTCCTCTCCATCCTGTCATCATAGCTGGTCCTTTTTGTAAATGGGCCATCGACTTTATGGAATGTTGACCTCCCTTTGCTAGTAATCACAAATATATCATAGTGGCGGTTGACTATTTCACTAAATGGGCTGAAGCAATGCCAACATTCAACAATACGGTAGCCATTGCAGCCCTCTTTTTCTTTAACCATGTCATTGCTCGATTCGGAGTCCCAAAACAGTTAGTCTCGGACCATGGCCGACATTTCGAAGATCAGATTTGGCATGAGTTGTCCTCCCTATTGGGTTTTGAGCACCAATATTCATCTTCCTATTACCCCCAAGGTAATGGCCAAGTTGAAGCGGTCAACAAAATTCTTAAGACCATGCTTCAACGAACGGTGAATAAGCACAAAACCAATTGGCATCTCATGCTCTTCCCTGCTTTGTGGGCTTATCATACTTCTGTTAAAACCGCCACCGGTTTCACTCCTTTCCACCTTGTCTTTGGCAAGGAGGCAGTCTTACCAATCGAGTGTGAAATCCCTTCCCTTCACTTGGCCGTCAAACTTCTCCCTGACACCCAACCTCTAGAACAATGACTTATCATGCTCGAGCGCGCCTTTGAAGACCATCGTGTTGCATTACAAACTCTTGAAGCGACCAAAAAGAGCACCGAAGCTTAGTATGACTGAAAAGTCCACCCTCGTACCTTCCATGAAGGTGACCTTGTTCTAGTCTATGACCAGGCCCATGATACCCTCGGTCATGGGAAGTTCGACTCATTATGGCTAGGTCCTTACATTATCAGTAAAGACCTTGGTAAGCGGGCATATATTTTAGAGGACTTTGAAGGCCACATCCTTCCTAATCCTCGCAATGCACTCTATCTTAAGAGATATTACCCTTAGCATTTTCCATTCGAAATGCGTGTTTTATTTTCTTCTAGATAGCCAGAATCTGTTTGTTTTGCATTTCGCTACTTCACTAGGACATCTGTTGTCCACGAAGCCTTACTTCACCTCCCCTCAAAATCGGATTTTCTCACTTACAACACATGTCATTGGGGGCACCACCTTGCCTCTATACTCATTCCTGTTCATGTCAATTTCCGTCATGAGATACCATTTTGTACTCATGTTTTTATGATCCCCTTCAGAGCATCCCCCATTTCATTATAATCATTAATGTCCATATGTTCGTCACTCTACTATTTTCCCTCATGCCTTAGTTGAGGTTCCCTTATTGCCTCACCTATGGCGGACCTACTTTTGTCGACATCAGCTCATTTACTCCAGAAGCCAGGTCTAGGGGGCAGTGTACCTTGGTTCGAGCTCTTCTCAACATGATCGTGATCTATACACTTGATGGTCCAGTGATGCAGCAGCAACTATTGGTGATTCTCGAGCGTGTGTGAGATGTCTTAACCCTCATGAGGGGGCGGCCCTGCAGGTAGCCCCCCACATACTCGGATGACTTCTTCATTTCCGCCCTTGATGCAGCTCCTCTCATTTGATGATATCGGCCTCAACCACTTGCAGCGCCTCTTCGATTTTCATGTATCATTCAAATTTAGTGAGCCCTTCCCCGTGTGTAGGGGGCATTCGGGTGTATTTGTATCTCATGTACTAGAATCTTCTTGAATAAGTCCTGAAGGTTATTCCAGGCATCGAATGTATGTGGGATTCATCAGTATCGGCGGGCATAGGTATGCCTCCCCCGCCACCTTTAACACTGGTACTACTTCATCACCTAGAGACTTGTTGCACCTGTAAGTCTCGTCTCCTCCGGGTCTAGTCCTTTAGCACATTAGACTACCTTACATTCCTCTCTCTCACTTCCCTCTTGATGCCTAGTGATTGAGTTCTTACAACGTACTTCGGTCATATGATTTTGTCCTAACACTTGTACGTTGGGGGGCAATCTATACACCATTTTTTGGTCATCTAACCCATTATCATTAGATGAACCCAAGTACACCATGTAAGACCAATTTTACCCTAAGTAAAATTTCTTTCACCATATAAAATAACATTTGTCTATATTTTCTAGTCATATTTAACCCAAAACAAGGAAATTGATTAAATAAATCATTACTTATTTAATTATTTCCTAGGAATAAGTTATTCAAATCATTATTTAATAATATTCCTAGTTAAATTTGACTAAATCATTTTTTAAATAATTAAATAAATCAGTCAATAATTATATTCCCACTATGTGCTCATAAAATAATAAATAAATCATTTATTTATTTAACGCTTAGTAAATAAAGGAATTGACCCAAGTCAAAAGACCTTTTCCTCCAACAAATATATTAAAATATCTTCAAAGGGTGATTCTTAGAATTTGATTACTAATACTTTATTCATGCAATCTAGTTTCTAGGAAATGTTTCAATATTTTGTTATAAATAGAAGGGTTTTCCCATTCATTTATCACCTTCATTGCATTAGATCATTACTCAGATCTATTCTTGGTCAATGGGCTTATTTTCTCTATTTTGCTTTGTGAGTCTTACTGAGTTCTATGTTTGCTTTGCTTTTCATATCATAATAAGAGAGGGATTTTAGATCTCAAATTGGCAGGACTTCTATAACCATCCTATCGAGGAGAACCGGAAAACACCTTTCTTGTTTTTTTCTCAGGTGCCCCATTCTTTAATATAATATAAAACATTCTTTTAAACACATTGTTCTTGCCTTGTATATTGGATGCATGGAGCCATATTATATTTTATTTGCTTAATTTCTTTTGTGTTTAGATATGAATTTGTGCATCAGACTTAAAGATATTTTGCAGCCATAATCAATGTTAGGGCTATTTGTTATGCGTAGCTGAAGTGATCTTTTACTGTTTAAAGATCTACATACACAAGGGTTATACAAGGCTCAATTGAGCCTATCACCCTTTGGGACAATTTTTATCCTCGTGGGTGCCTCTCACCCTCAACCCCTCCCATGAGATTTGAACCTATAACCTAATGGAGACTAAACTACATAGAAACCAAATAATCTATACTTCATGGATCTTAGGATCATCCTTATGTGCCAACATTTTTAGACATAATTTTTTAATTGTTGGAGATAAAGTACAATTTGTCTGAGCTAGAAAGTTAACATCTGCCTAATTTCTTCTTCTTCACTTATTTCATAAGTAGTTTTAATTTCTTGTTCAAAGTTTGGAGTTTTTTGTTATTATAATTTATATATGAAGTCAAGTAAGTTGTGGGATGGTTAAAGTTCCTATGCTTGGCGCTTAACAAATTGATATAGAATATTAGCATTGAGCACATAGTCCAAGGTGTCACTAGATTCTGATGAGATGGCGCAAGCTGAGTAGGCACAAAACCAAGATTGTTAGTAGTCAATGTTTACTTTATTTAGATAATTTCTATATTTTATTGGAACACTAGTCCCTTGGTGTCCTTCTATATGTGTTCGTGAAATAATTGTGTGACATCAAATTAACCCAGACATATTGTCTATAGAAATTCATTAAATTGATAAGTCTTCACAATAAAATGGCATTTTTCAGGGTATGTCACTCTCTCATAACCTTTACCTTCAACATATTTATGTGCACATTGATATCGTCTATTATGAAACAAAGTTACAATATACACCTCACAATGAATGTATATTTATCTAAGCTAGGATAAAATAGATAGGAGCTCTTTTCCATAGACCCAAAATGAATAAATGAATTTGATCAACTAGAGGTTGACTTTTATACCCTTCCCTTGCAGATAGGTGTCACTGCGTGCTTGGTTGAGGGATAATATGATTTGGCATGGTGGGCCCTACCTTGAAGGTGAAAGTTGATGTGACCGAAAACAAATGATGGTTTAGTAGACGCAAATAAGTTGTATTGGAAAGTAGCACTCTGGACGTCAACTATTAATATTAGCATGCCATGTATACAAAATGGTTTTGTGCTACGCGACAAATAGCAGATGCGGGGACTTAAATATGGTTAGAGCATGTTAGTAATGCACTATTAAATTTTGGCCATTTGATTGATATCTCGACAATATATGCCATCCAAGTTGCACACTTTTTAAATAAAGGTTGTGCGCTATTAAATTTTGGCCATTTGATTGATATATTGATAATCTCCACCATCCAAGTTGTGCACTTTTTATTGTTCGTATTTAAGTTGCTCAGATCAAGACTTGGGAAGATAATGTGAACCCAATCAATTATTCCCACATCATATTCTAATTGACAAACATACTCCGCTGACTTTCAATCAGATATGGAAAACAATATTTTTCTTCTACCAAATCAACTATGTTTAAGGGAGATAACACTATAGAGAAGAGTCTTTTCGCTATGAAACTATACTTTAGCAAAAAATAAAACTTGTAGGAATGGTATTTGTCAAGCAACTATAGAAGGCACATAAGTTTTAATGGTGTAATAATAAAATTATGTAAAAATAAATGTTTCTAACGTGAGTTATATGTTTTTATAGATGGTGAAATTTTTTATCACCTATACTTTGCATACATTTCAAGATAATTTATAAAATAAAATAATAAATTTTTAATATTAGATAATAAAACCTTTTGAATATATGGGAGAGACAAGAGAGGGAGGAGTCTTAATTGGCCAAAATGAAAAAATGGTTTCTTAGATCACATGGGGTTTTGGAACTGTCACCAACAATCATGTTCAACATTTGGCCTAATGGAAGGGTATGGAGATCACGAAGGAATGCATAGTGTCAAAAATAAATGTCTTTGGAGATTTGATGCTTTTTATTCGGTTATTTACAAAGGTTAAGAAATCCATTGAAAATTAGTTAGCAGACTCAAGTCAAAGAATTATCTCTCTTGCGACGACATTTGAAGAGGTGAATTTCTATCATATTCTTAGGCATCTCTATCCCGAGGTTGTTAAAATTGCAAAAAAAGGCACCATGATGATTCAAGGAGAAATTTAGTACAATCAAAATATGGGGCTTTTTTCCAATACCTTAATATGTTAAAAGTATAAATTCAAAATCTATGCCTCAATAAGAATATTGGTGGACGATGGAAAATAAAATCTATATTGTGATGGATCGTCAGGATCCTTCCCTTTCCCTGTCAATCCCCCCTCACCTCCAGCCTCAGAATTATAATAGGAAACACAAGTGTCCCTTGATGGAGTACACGTGTTCACATTTCACAGCTTTTGTCCTGAATATTAGTCATTTCTATTTAATGTGCATGTGGCTTAGGTCTCTACACTTTCAATAAATTGAGGTGTCCAGTTCATTTTGGCAGGGAATGAAGTTAATTCTCCTATCCCGGGGAATCCCATGGATTAAAATTCTTTGTGCCAGGGAACTAGCAATGAAGAATTTGATTTTTTCATCATAATCCAACTCATGCAAAGTTCTGGGAATTCTCTATTTAATCACACCTTCAGTCTTTTGACTCCTTCATTGGAATATGGTCGTCGCTCTCTGCGGTATGGTTTATCATTTTCCTGTGTCTATCCTTGTAAATCCTTAGCAAAATTCTTATTTTTTTGTTCTCTATAGATATTAATTTAAATTCATAATGAAATGTAGATATTTCAAATGTGATAGACAAGTTGGAAGTTATATTTGAGTGGCAGAGATGCTCTTTCTAGCTCTTTTTGGAGGTGAAATTGCTTTCTAACCACATTGAAATGGAGGATTATTTAGATGATGTTAAGGAGGATATTCACCTCCTCACTGAATAGGTGGTTGCACTGGTGTTTTCATCTACAATGGTAATTGGTGCAATGTTGGGTGGCAATGGTATAGGTGCACCTTCTTGACGTAAGAGAGGTCATCGACCCAGAAGGACCAATAAGGGATGATGCAACATAAGATGACTCCAACCTAGTCTCATGGCATATTTGGTTATTTTCAGTTTGTTCAATCACGTTTCTCGTTAAAGTATGCCTTTTTGTATATGAAAAATATGCTAGGATCCTACTGTATAATATGCAACAGTAATGTTTTTTGTATAGTTTGGTATGCAACTCTAAAGGCTAGTAAACTCTCAATTTATTATGGAAAACATATGCTTTTTTTATCAAACTTCAAATGTAAGGGTTTTGGGCCCTCTCCTGACTTTTATTAATACAAATATCTCTATTTTTCCCCTTAAAAAAAAAAAAAAATTGAATATAAGAAATTTCTTTAATTACCTAATTCACATTGCATGTGGATTGGGTTTCACTGTTGTCTTTCAACAAGTATTTGGAGTCAATTTTATTGAAGTCAGACTTTTCAAGAAAAAATAAACAATTACAAATCAACTTTTCCCATCGTCATTTTCTTAATTTGAAACCTTATTATTGAACTTAGAAGAAGTGTTTTCATAATGTTATTGATATCTTAGTAACACATTTCTTTTAATACCTCTCTTGATGTGTTGGCATCAACATATATTGGCCATGAACATGGGCATGAATGAAATAAAACATATAATGAAGATATATGTGGGGAGGTTTTTTCTCCCAAGGGAGAAACCATAAAGCCTCCCTACAGTTACAATCCAGTAAAATGTGAAAAATCATGATTGATGGGCCAATGCCACCTTGAGAGACTATAAAATGAAAACAAAAAGCAGGTGAAGTAGCCATGCCACCATGAAAGAGAAAAATGAAAAAATAAGGCAAACCAAGCAGCTACAGTATGTTTATAAACCACACATTCCAACTTAACACTCCAGGGGATCCTCTTGGAACACAGGGCACAACTTGCAGTAGTCTAGGTTATCGGGTAGAGGAAGCCCTAAGGATGTTGTTTGGTTGGAAGAAGCATGAAATTCGCTGATTCATTGGATGGAATTTTTGACTTGGCAACCAAGTCCATTAACTTGGCCACTAAGTCCACTGACCTAGCTATCGGGACCGCCACCTTTGCCGCAAGAAGGACCTAAGCCCATTGGACCTAGCTTTGACTCCCTGTGAGATTGGCGACATCATGAAGAGGGGATACGAGGCCTGCCATGGTGAGAACATGTGTGCTCTGGAGAAAGAGGGGATTCCTCCATTGTATAATTCGATGGTGAAAAATATACCTAAAGTTCCATGCCAAAAAAATGAGCAATTTGATGATATGCATCCTTTGCATAGTGTAGGTGGTAATATAGATCCAATACATCTACCTTGAGTGGCACATTGATGACTTATTGGTCCTGATAGTGTCACCCCAGGATGTTTCACAAGGCCCAGATGGTCATCTGAGATTCAGATCTCGTGTGCTTTGACATCAGCTGCCATTAAGCTAAAACGGTGGTGAATATCGCAGTCGAAATTTTCATCATCATGCTCATGCTAGGGAGGGTGAGGAGGATGAACTTATCCACGCCATCCTCTCTTGAGCCTTCCTCGCTCTTGAACCATAGTCGCAAAGCAATAGAATACAAAGGTTTAAAATAATGCAGAGAGACTACCTTCACTTGATTAATGAAATTGAAATGTGGGTTGAGAATTCCCATTGATTTAATGAGGGACGAAGAGTCATGGATGCCAAGTTGAGAAGCCATGCCCTTAAGGCACACTTTAATTTTTGGAGTGGGTTGGACTTGAAACCACCCCCTCACTTCCTTCTCTATATTTTGTGGGAAGTGGGCCTGATGTGCCGCCAAAATCCCACCCAAGGCTTATGTACCACCTTCATTAAGTTACATGGAGGTTTGGATTGTATGGACTACCACCTCGATCTAGGGGGACAATGTTTTTGAGTTGATGTTAGTTAAATTCATTATTTTTTGAAGCGTTTTACTAAGCATTCTTTCATTATCAAGAGACAATGTTTATGGTGTATCTTCTAATTTCATCTTCCATGCCTTTTAAACATATCTCTGGAATATTTAAAACTTGTTAGTATTTTGTGCGTCAATGTACGATTTATTTAAAAGAAATAGCAATTTTCTTAGTTTGATGTTGGAGTAGTTAGGATACTACACTTCATGGAAGTTTTGCCTATGCTTTTTGTGGGGAAGGGGAGATTGATACATTGTAGGAAATTAAATGGTAGTGGTTATGAAATCATGTAACTTATGTTTATGGTTGTCCTCGCAATAATTTTTATGTACATATTTCATTTAGTGCCTTCATCTTTTATATATGTGTTTGTGTGTGGTATATTTAACTTGGCGTTAATCCTAATAAAGCATATTTTCTTTAAAGATAGATCAAATTATATGATTGCATATTGATATGTATTAACCAAGGCCTATTTTATCCTTTCTAAAAAATCTAGTGGAATTCCTTTTAAGAGAATAATGGAGAGATGAAGGGCCCAATAGAGTAATAGTGTAGTTAAATAATTGACCATTAAATGTCAAGTGGATTAATCCCACCATGTTTATTATTATTAACTAAAGACCACTAGTTAGTTAGGATTGAATGAATATATTATGACTTCATTAAGAAGACACACTAGATAGTTAGGTGACTATATCCCTAAGTCTTCTGGCACCTTATGGAGTAGCGAAGAATATTTGTGCATATGTGTGTATTTAAATACAATCATTGGTCTTATAACGGTTAGTAACTACTACTCATCGCTTTTATGTTGAAATGTACGAAAATCGCTAATCTCGGTCATATAGCAGTGAAAGCCATAAATCATAAGCTATATAATATTAAATTTGGTGGGGTGGTATATGGCCACCATTAGATTTAAACTAATTTAAATATAACACTGAGCGTATCCTGCCCCACCGCATTTAATATCTTATAAATTAAAATTTATTGGTTGCCCATATAGCAGACCCATCGCAAAAATAACACCTGACATTGGTCTTCTGATAGTATCTAATTTTCGTTGTTATGATGGCCTCTACCGTCTCGAAATAATATTTGTTATCGATATTACGATGGTTACGAATTTTCTTTGTTACGACATATGCCAATGTCGACGATATAGTGCATTTGTGCAAAAAAAATTGGCCCATTATAGGTCTATCGATGCATATTTTTATGTCTAGTGTCATTAAAATGAAGCGGAATGTTATCTATCTTTTGATTAATTGTGTCGTCAAAGTAAATAGTCTTTCATCTGTAGAATGACCACGTTGATCGTCTATCATATGAAACCATAAGGGTTATCCTTCCATCAATATTCTGACAACATATGAGTCATCCATTCGTCGATGTACTCGCATACTTGAACAAGTTCCCAATTATGACAGGGAATAATACTTTGCATGCCTTGAAAAGATAAAATCTAAAGGCATTCCAAAATGGAATATAGCATAAGATGCATTCACTCTTTTACTGATGTCACCATGACTAAAAATGAAGAAAATACCAAAAAATGAATTGATGTCCATGAGTATTTTAAATATTGTTACTTTTCTAGTAATAGCCTTTGAAACTTGATCTATCCAATGAGATGTAATATGCGCCAATATGATTCAAATTATGTTTATGTAATGTTAAAAATGTTTAAACTTTGGTGCAATCTTTTTTTCAAATTTCCAAGCTTCATTGTCTCTACTCCTATACGACACCATGAAGAAGAATGAAATACAATATTTTTTGCACGTATATTATCTAGTTGATCTCAGTGATCCTTCCATTATATTTGGGATTTCGAAGAACGACAAACCATGTAGGTTGGAAAAGTTATCTGGAAAAATTAAAAGCACAACAAAAATATAGAGGCAAGAAATAAGTACGCATAATGACATTCACACTTTCTAAAATTGAGTTCAGTGATTCATATCTATGCATAACTAACAATTTTAACCATATTTATTTCAAGACCCAAAAGCTTCTTGCTAGCTTTTTCTCTACAAAAGACTTCTTGGTAGTGCATTACAAGTTGAATACATAAGGTGTGAGAGCAATAAAGAGAGTTTAAGACAAGGTATTTTCTTCTTTAACTTTTAGAGTGAGAAATTGACACTTGTTAAAGGAACTTAGCTCAAGTGGTATGGCACACATTTAATGTCCCCAACTATGTGGGTTCAAGCCTCCCGAGACACGATGTAAGATAACCCTTGTGGCATTAATGAAAATATTGTTTTACTTGGGGGGGAATAGTGGAATCCATATGTATGAATTTACAAATTCCACTAGGTGGAATATAGTCATTCCTATTAAAAAATAAATTAAAATTTGACTTTTAGTCACCTCAGATGACCTCATTGTAAAAGCTTAAATATTAACATACTCTAGCATGTGTTATCGTTTGTCACTCCACATGAGAACCATCAATTACATTAGGGAATGCGGGAACATCCTTTCCCCATTTTGATAACCTTGCAAGGAGATATATATCATTTTTGGATCAAGTTACCTAATTATATGGTCCAACTCAAAAGGTATGACGTCTTAATCCTAATGCTAGGTCAACTATTTTAAGAAGTTTTCTTCACCTTTAGGGATGTAGCCTCCCATAATTTTCTAGGAGGCCAATATCCCTACGGAGATAACATGTATCATCAATAACAGGGTCCATGAATATCTCTTAGTCCCTCTCATGCATCCTAATATTGTACAAGTAGTTTTAGAGTGAAAGAGGATGGCGGACATAAAAAAACTTGTTATAATTGTAAATAATTTAATATTTAAAAATAAATGATTTTGTAAAATGTAACGTGATTTGTTCTTTAAGGAATGCAATGGTGTGTCACTACTATTTTTGAGGTTAATGATACACTAGTGTGCCACCACCATTTTAATGAGCAATGGTGCACTAGGATGTCATCATCCTTTTCAAAGGATAGGTCACCTTTGTGATTTATGACAAAACAAAAGGAACAATATTTTCGAATGTGGCCACCAAGAGTCAATTTATTAACATGGTATGACCCAAGTGTCATACCATGCCTTTACACATGATCAATGCATTTTGGGTAGTCATGTTTATCACAAATATGTCATCTCCACATTAATATGAATCACATTTGTAATGTGCACCACTAAAATGATGCAATAGAGATGAATAAAGTCAATTAAGCACAACTTGCCTTCAATATCGTACAATGTGACTACTGGCACATTACATTACACACAAAATTATTACCATTTTACCAACATAGAAGGGTTCATGTGTCCAAGTTATCCTTACCTACCTTTGAGAATGTTCGATGGTTAGGTGGTTATATACATCATTAATGTGGCATCACCATAATGATATGTGCCACATTTATGGTGCAGCCCATAAAAAATGATGCAGCAAAGACTACAAGTGCAGGTGGGTATGACCCACTATTGGAATCGTGTGATGCAACTACCTAGTACCAATGGAATGTGTGTTCCACACAAAAAAATTTAGTGCACTATCATAGATCGTCCAAACTTTGGATTGTGCCTAACAACCTTTATGCATGTTTGATGCATCTTGGGTAGTTATGCGCACCATTAATTTAGTACCATCACATTGATATATGGTGTCCCTCATATAATTGACAAAGATGCACAAAGATAGGTGAGAAAAACCTAAAAATATCAATGTAATATTCACCACCTCGTACTAGTGCATTGCATGGTGCATGTAGTTATTACAAATTCAATGGCATAGAATAGTCCATATGTTGGTTTCTACCCACCTACCTTTGCATGTGTTCCTTGTGTCTCAAGCAGTTGTATCAAGCAGTTGTATACATTGTTGACATGGCACAATCAAATTAACGTATGTCATTTTTGTAGTGTGCACTACTAGAAAAAGTGCAATAAAGAGGTGAAAATTGTGTGATCATAGCTTTTCTACAATATTGTATGGTGCAACCACTTAGTGTTCGCACATTACATTGTGCGTCTAGTTATTATTGGTGTACTGCAACAAAACTAGTTGTGTTTTTTTTACTTGTATTTTATGCGGTGCAATATAGCTCCTCATATGCGCCATTATAGAAATGCGCATTGAATGAACTTACACACCATTCTACATGGTGTTCCTTTATACAATCGAAGCACCACATGAAATTTATAACCAACAAAAAAAAATTGAAGAAATTTGTCACTAAAATGCAAAAAACTAAAAATACGTGAATAAAGAAAATAAACCAAATTACATATGTTGGTGCTTTTATCAAAATAAAATGCAAATCATGCGCACTAGATATAATTCACTTCACGAGACACTAGATATAATGCACTTCATGAGACATGGAGAACTAAGTATAGTGCATCCATTAAAATATCATGCATTGTACACAGTAACCTAAGGCATTTTTGGAAAAACAAACATTCATTAGCGGTGTATTGTAAACCATTAAGGGTAATGTCATTTGATAAGGTGTTTTTTTGTATCATTTCCCCTTTGGTGCACATTATTCATGGAGCATGGATGCTCCATTGTATCAATAATGTTGTTACATTAAAATAAAAGAGGGCACTATGACCCTATTTTTTAAAAGATACCATCTACCACCTTCAAAAAATTCCTCTACTAAAAAGCTTTGCAAGAGATTATCTTTGAAACATCATTTCCACTAAAAAAAAATTCCCAAAGTTGGGGATAAGATAATACAAATAATTTAAATAAAATAGATAAGTCAATACTAAATTTATTGCCATTAGCTACCAAATTTTATATTTGGACTATAGTTTTGGTTTCCACTCATGTGTATTACTTCTCTTATTAGGTGTTATCCCTTATTGCATTCTCAAGATGGGAAATCTTTTGAGAAACTTTCATTGGTACAATTATAATGGTTGTAAATGGTTTCACAAAGTTAACTAAAACTTGTGTTTCATGCCAAAGGATTAGGGAGGACTTGGAATAATCTACACCCAACTCACACCCAAGAATTTGTACAAAGTGGGTCATCTAAGTTGTGGATGGTATTGAAGATTGGAGATTCCTTATAAGGAATTGTATAAAAATGGGATCCTATTGAGAAAAAAAAAAAAAATCTTATAAAGTGAATCTTCATAAACAAACTGTACTCATCACTAAAAATAAAAATAAAATTGAATAAATTTGTCACTAAAATGAAAAAAACTAAAAATATGTGAATAAAGTGTTGAGATTTAGCAAGATGATGAGCTTAGTGAAAATTAAGCACCTTCACTAAGTGGGGCCCGTAGGCTATTTTTAGGTGTATGTCTTTTTTTATACATGGCGAGCATATTCTATAAGGTGTAGGATGCTATTTGTAGATGGTTGGTCAAATGTGGAAAATAGATGAAATTCTATTTTTAGAATATTGGGTGAAGTCTATTTATAGATTGTCAATCTAAAAATAGGTGCATGTTGATTATTATTAACCCTTAATAATAATCCGACAATAAACATCAACTTATTCTCTTGGAGAAATTTATTTCAGTGAACAAATTTGGCAAATCAGTGGGCTGAAGGAATTATGCAATTCCTAGGGTTATTGGTGGCTCATGCATGGAGGACTCAGTTAGAACTGAAGTGGAAAAGTTATGACAGAGTTGGAAGAGTAGTTACAGGAGTTGTTATTTAGTTTAACTCAGTTAATGGAGTTAAACTCAGTTGAGCTAGTTGTATCTAGTCTAACTGAAAGATACACTAGTGAGAGTTTAGTGAATTAATTAGTTAATTAATTCACAAATAATAAATCACTAAAAACTGAACATATACAACAGTTAACTACAGTGCATGTCAGTTCTAGTGGAGACCCATTGGAGAGATAGGTGAAAGGGTGAGATGGACTATCTGTTGTAACTATAGTGATGCATTCAATGCATCTGACACACGTTGGAGTTGCCAATGAGGATTGCGCAGTCAAGGCAAGGCTAATTTGAATTCATTCATGGGTCTTCTTCAATAGGGATTGCGCAGTGGAGGCAGGTTGTCAGGAGGTAAGAAATTGGTGCATAGAGATGCAAATTTCTGCATGACAATGTGTAATGATTGTTGATTGTACTGAGAGCTTGATGTACTAAGCTCTGTATGAGATTATTACATGATTCCATTGATATACATAATATATGATAGTTTGGGTTTTTAGCTTTAAGCTTTCCCGTTAAACAATTGTGTTATGTGCGATTCAATTTATTCACATGTGTTTGCAATTGAGTTTTAAATTTCCGCAAGTTTAACAGTGGAAGGATTATGTATTTAACAAGAAGATAAATATTGTTAGACCAGGAGAATCTGGTAATACATCAGTATTAATAAATTTCTACATGGTATCAAAGTAGTATTGATCACTGGAGATTACAATTGTGAATAAGTGTTGAGTTTTGTGCTGGTGGACAATTCGAATTTGCTGCAAAAATTTCTTGGTGCGACAGTTGAGTATTCATTGAGATGTCTTTCAATGGGTTGCGAGTGGAGTATATCCTTGAGGGTAGCTCGAATTAAATAGACTGGAAGGACAAGATGGAAGCGGTGCTTGAAGATAATGGACTAAAGGAGTTCATCGACAACGATGTTCCTAAGCCTACTTCTACGATGCTGCAGGACTTGACGCATGGCAAAAGAAGGTAGCAAAGACAAGAATAATTCTGTTGGAAGGTGTGAATGAAAATATTGTGTCAAGACTTCACGGGAAATCCACTCCATTTTCAATGTGGAAGGATTTGACAGATCTTTTCCAAAGTAGTAGCGACCAGAGGAAGTTGGCGCTGAAAGATAAGCTCAAAAAAATAAAAATGGAGAAGGGCGACAATATTCTAAAATATCTCACGATGTTTGTCCATTGTAGGGATGAACTGGGAAGTGTGGGGATTATAGTTGATGATGATGACTTGGTGAGCTTGGCTCTCCTTAGGCTTCCGAAGAGTTTTTTTAGCTACGAAGACTCTGTCAATGGACGGGAGAAACTGTCGAGTTGGGAGCGACTTTGGTCGGATCTTGTGCAGGAGGAGATAAGGCGAAGTACCAGGGATGGCTCTCCATCGAAGACTAATGATAAAGAGAATTGCGCTTTGGCTACCAAAGCAAGGGAAGGGAAGGGGAAGAAATTCCATCCAAAATCGGAAGCTAAAGGGAAGAAGCTGGATTTGTCCAAAGTGAAGTGTTTTCACTGTCACGAACATGGGCATCTCGCCACTAACTGCCCACAGAAAAAGAAGAACAAGAAGGTTGCTGGAGCTGCAACTGGAGAGGCCTTAGCCTCACAATTTGAAATTGATTTCTCTTTGATTGCATGCTTGGTTTCAAGCTCAATGGGATCGGTGTGGTATCTTGATAGTGGTGCGTCTTTCCATATGAAGGGAGACAAGGATTTGTTTAGTGACTTGGAGGAGAAGGATCTCCAAATGCATATAGAGATGGGCAACGATGGTAGATACAGGGTGACCAGAATTGGAACCATTACCTTTGAGAGGGAGTCAGGTAAACCATTTATGTTGAAATATGTTATGCATATTCAAGGTCTGAAGAAGAACTTGGTCTCGGTCGCAATGTTGGAAGGCAGAGGTTATGACATTGTTTTCACCGAGGGAAAAGATTTCCTGCGACATAAAACAACATGTCAAAACAAGAGGATAGGGATTCCAGTTAATAATATCTACAAGCTGGAGGTAGATGGCTACGTTGCAATGATGGGAAAAGCATAAGTGGTGAGCCGGGATGAGTGCGAATTATGGCATAGGAGATTGGGCCATCTTCACCATTGCGCCTTGAATATTTTGCAACAGATTTCTACTGGACTTCCGAAGGGAACTCTTGCGCAGTCAGATCAGTGCAAGGGATGTACTATGGGTAAGTTTGTGAAGAACACCTTTCATGAGAAGGAGAACCGTGCTTCGGTGATCCTGGAGAGAATTCACACAGACGTGTGTGGACCTTTCTCGGTTGCTTCAACAACAAAACACAGGTATTATGTTATATTTATTGATGTCTATTCTTGTATATGTTGGATCTTCTTCATGCAGAAGAAGCGAGAAACATTCTCGAAGTTATGTGATTTTAAAGCATTGGTGGAGAAGGAGTCGGGGAAGCAAGTGAAGGCTCTACGGAGCGATAATGGTGGTGAATATATCTCGAACAAATTCAAATAATTCTGTAGCAAAGAAGGAATTCGAAGAGAACTCATAGCTCCTCATAACCCACAACATAATGGGGTCGTGGAGAGGAAGAACAGAATGATCATGGGTGTTGCACGAGCTATGCTGCATGACCGGGGCCTACCGATGCACTTGTGGGAAGAAGCATGTAACACTGCAGTTTATGTGCAAAACTGTTGTCCTCATTGTTGGGTATATGTTATATTCTTCCACGACTAGCCCCACGCGCTATACGTTGCGTCGGGCGCAGCGGGGGGGGGGGGGTCACAAGGGGAGAGGTAGCCCCCACTGTTGGGGTCCGGGTGTGCGGACCCACTCATAGGCAGACCCACCCATGTTTTGTGCATGATTTTGCACATGGTTTTGGGGTATGATGGTTTTCGGCCCCTGGTATTTTGTAGATCCGGTCAAGGGAACTACGGTTATGTTCTAATCCAAGGTTAATGGATTAGGGTTTATGTATGCTTCGGCATGTATATATATGTGTTGTAACACTAAAAGGAATATAATGAAAAATCAAGTTGGTCGTCCCAATTTGGGATCCAGGGGAAAATATATGTGTTTATCTGTTTTATGTTTTATGCTCTCGCTATTGTTTATTTTCTGTTATAATATTCGTGTGTAGATAATTTCTATTCAGGGTTAAAACCTACATTTGGTATCAGAGCTGTTTTGGCTTCAAGGGGATGCCTTTGCTGCTGAGGGTTTTTTGGTCAGGCCTGAGGTAGACCCTGTTCAGTGGGAGATCTGCGGGATCGATTCTTGCAGTGAAAGAAGATGGCGAGCGACGAAAAGATAGAGATCGATAAATTTAATGGTTAGAGTTTTGAGTTATGGAAGCTCAAGATGGAGGATCTTCTGGTGGATAAAGATCAGTGGATCGCGGTAGATCCGGGTACTAAACCAACGACAAAGTCAGATGAAGACTGGAAGAAACTGGATTGGAAGGCTAAGAGCACAATACGGTTGCGTGTCTCAGATTTAGTATTGTTGAATGTATCTGGGGAGGCTACGACGAAGAATTTGTGGAAAAAACTTGGGACTTTGTACCAATCTAAGTCTTTGGTGAATAAGTTGTTCCTGCGGAAAAAACTGTATAACTGATGATGATCCCGAAACGGCAGGGAGTGCGTAGATTGAGGAGAAGAGGATGGAAAACTCGGAAGGAGTGCTGCGGCTGATGAAATGGCATCCTTGCACAAAAATGAGGCATGGGATCTGGTGGAGTTTCCGGCTGGAAGGAAGCCCATCGGGAGCAAATGGGTGTTTAAAAAGAAGATGAATGTAGAAGGCAAGGTGGAGAAATACAAAGCTCGGCTGGTAGCAAAAGGTTATTCCCAGGTGCCGGGAATTGATTTTGGTGATATTTTTTCTCCTGTTGCCAAAGTTACTTCTATTAGATTACTTTTATCTGTTGCTACTGCATTTGATTTTGAGATAGAACAGATGGATGTGAAGACAACATTTCTTCATGGGGATCTAGAAGAGGAGATCTACATGAAGCAACCCGAAGGATTAATGGTGAAGGGTAAGAAAGAACTGGTATGCAGGTTGAAGAAGTCCCTGTATGGGTTAAAACAGTCACCAAGGATGTGGTATCAGAAATTTGATACCTATATACGGGGACTTGGCTTCACCAGAAGCAAGGAGGATCACCGTGTTTATTTTAAATTAATTGGTGACCGTGTTATTTATTTGGTCTTGTATGTGGATGATATGTTGTTGATTGGAAATGACAAAGAAATTATCCAAGATTTGAAGACCCAACTGTTCTCCAAATTCGACATGAAGGATCTTGGTGCCGCAAACTATATTTTGGGCATGGAAATTAAGAGAGATCGGGCAAAGAGGAAGCTCTAGTTAAACCAGAGGAAGCATGTCGAGACTATATTGTAGAGGTTCAATATGCAGGATAGTAAACCGGTGAGTGTTCCTATTCCTGTAGGTGCAAAGCTGTCTGCTGAACAGTGTCCCAAGACACAAGAAGAAGAGGAGGATATGTCCCGTGTTCCATATGAAAGTGCAGTGGGTAGCCTGATGTATGCAATGGTCTATACTAGACTAGACATTGCACATGCAGTGGGAGTATTGAGCAGGTTTATGTCAAACCCAGGGAAGGATCATTGGATAGCAGTGAAGCGGGTTTTCAGATATTTACGTGGCACTAGTGATTATGGCTTGTGCTACCAGGGAAGACCAGGATTGGAAAGAATGTTGGACATTCGTGGTTTTGTTGATGGAGACTGGGCTGGAGATCTGGACCAAAGAAGATCTACAAGTGGGTATGTGTTTAGCCTATTTGGAGGCACAGTCAGTTGGATGAGTAAAAGACAGTCTGTAGTGGCTCTTTCAACTACAGAGGCAGAATACATAGCAACCACTCATGCAAGCAAGGAAGCATTTTGGTTGCAAATATTGTGTTCAAGTATGGGGTTGGTACAACAAGCTATAAGGATAGACTGTGATAGCCAAAGTGCAATTTTCTTGGCTAAGAACCTTGCTTACCATTCAAAGACAAAGCACATTGATGTTCAATATCACTTTGTTAGAGATATGGTTGAGGCTAAAAGGCTGTTGCTGGTAAAGGTGGACACTTTGAAGAATGTTGCAGATGCATTGACGAAGTCTATGAGCACTCAAAAGTTATCTTGGTGTAGAGAAACAATGGGTGTTGAAGAATTGTCCCAATGAATAAGCTCTCCTGTGGCCCCCTGTGGAAAGAAAACAACAAGTGGGAGAATGTTGGGTATATGTTATATTCTTTCCACGACTAGCCCCACGCGCTGTACGTTGCGCCGGGCGCAGCGGGGGGGTCACAAGGGGAGAGGCAACCCCCACTGTTGGGGTCCAGGGCAGCGCCCCGGCGAAAATTTGTTTGGTGTGCGGACCCACTCATAGGCGGACCCACCCATGTTTTATGCATGATTTTGCACATGGTTTTGGGGTATGATGGTTTTCGGCCCCTGGTATTTTGTAGATCCAGTCAAGGGAACTACGGTTATGTTCTAATTTAGGGTTAATGGATTGGGGTTTATGTATTCTTTGACATGTATATATATGTGTTGTAACACTAAAAGGAATATAATGAAAAATCAAGCTGGTCGTCCCAATTTGGGATCCAGGGGAAAATCTCTGTGTTTATCTGTTTTATGTTTATGCTCTCTCTATTTTTTATTTTATGTTATAAGATTCGTGTGTAGATAATTTATGTTCAGGGTTAAAACCTACACTCATAGAGTACTTGGCATGAGTACACCTGAAGAAGCTTTTATTGGTAAGAAGCCTGATATTTCTCATTTGAAGATTTTTGGCTCATCTGTTTACATTCATGTGACAAAGGATGCCAGGAAGAAATTGGAGCTGACTGCAGAAGATGGGATATTTGTGGGGTACACAGAAACACCCCATACTTATGATGTGTATTTTCCAAACAGTCAAATGACTGTGGTACGATTTGATATAAAATTCAATGAGGTGAAAGCCATGAAGTTGTCGCTTGAGAGGGAGTTACACTTGCATGCAGTGGAGGAACTTCTTGTTCCCAAAGAGGAGCCTCTATATGTGGATTAGCCACATGAGGAGATTCATGGAGTGGAGAGGTCCACTCATGCAGAACCAAACATCAAAATAGGCAAAAAGCGTACCACAGAAGCTGAGAGATTGAAGCTTGAAGTGGCACAAAATGTAGGAGTCCCTACATCACAACGCAGGCAGAGACAGTCACCTAACCAATTTACTAGATACATGGCTCTTATGAGCAAGTGTGTCGTAACAGAGCCATATTCTTTTGAAGAATCAACACAGGAGCCCACATGGGTAGATGCCATGGTGGAGGAGTATGACTCCATTGTCAGGAATAGTGCTTGGGAGATTGTTCCAAGACTGGTGGGTAAATCAGTGGTAGATTTGAAATGGATCTACAAGGTAAAGCAAGCTGTTGATGGGAGCGTCGAGAAGTATAAGGCAAGATTTGTTGCCTGAGGCTTCTCACAGATCGAGGGGATTGATTATGAAGAAACCTTTGCACCTGTCGCACGGTATTATTCCATAAGGACCATCCTTGCTCTCTCAGTGCAGATGGGTTGGCCCATTCATCAGATGGATGTGAAGACTGTGTTCCTTAATGGGATCATTGAGGAAGAGGTGTACATTGAGCAACCTGAAAGATTTGAGATCTTCAGTAGCGAGTCGCATGTGTGCAGACTAAAAAGAGCGTTGTATGGTCTGAAGCAAGCACCACGTGCTTGGTACACTCGGATCGATAGCTATTTCACTCGACTTGGCTTCATCAAGAGTGAGGCAGATGCAAACATGTACAAATTGTGGTGGAGGCTAAGCTTTTAATCATTGTTCTTTATGTTGATGATTTAATACTGACGGGTGATGAGCAGTTGATACACTCATGCAAGGCAGATCTTGCAAAGGAGTTCAAGATGAAGGATTTGGGCCTCCTTCATTATTTCCTTGGATTGGAAATATGGCAACGAGAAGGTGAACTATTTGTGTCTCAAGGCAAGTATGCTCGGGAGATACTTGGTAAGTTTCACATGGAGGAATGCAAGCCCATGGATACTCCTCTTCTAGGAAATTGGAGGAAAGAGGATGCTACATCGGTAGAGGTAGTGGATGCCACTGTTTATCGACAGTTGGTGGGTTTGCTCATGTATTTAGTTAATACAAGACTGGACATATGCTATGCGGTGAACCAACTTTCACAAGCGATGGTTAAGCCTACCAAGCTCTTTTGGAAGACATGAAAGCATGTCCTGAGGTATCTTAGGGACACATCTGAGTATGGATTATGGTACAAATAGACAAATGAGGTGAAGTTTCATGGATTCACAAATGCAGATTGGGCAGGCAGCCCAACGGACAGAAAGAGCACATCAGGAGGGGTTTTCAGTATCGAATCTATAGCAGTTTCTTGGTACAACAGGAAACAAAGATCCATGGCACTCAGTTCAGCGAAAGCAGAATACATGGCAGGAAGTCAAGCTACATGTGAGGCTATCTGGACGAGGAAGATCCTGGTCGGTTTGTTCGGTTCACATTTAGATCCTACAGTGATGCATTATGATAATCAAAGTTTCATTAAACTCTTGATTAATCCTATGTTTCATGATAGATCTAAACATATTGATATCCAGTATCATCATATCAGAGATTGTGTGTAGCGGAAGATCATGTTACTTCAGTACATTCCTATGGAAGATCAGGATGCAGATCTTCTAACAAAGGCACTCGACAGGAGCAAATTCGAATACCATAGAGGCTGGATCTGGGTGAAGGATAATCCCTATCTTGTTGAGAGGGAGTGTTGAGATTCAAAAGATGAGCTTAGTGAAAATTAAGCACCTTCACTAAGTGGGGCCTACAGGCTATTTTTAGGTGTATGTATATTTTTAGACATGGTGAGCATATTCTATAAGTTGCAGGATGCTATTTGTAGATGGTTGGTCAAATGTGGAAAATAGATGAAATTCTATGTACCTATTTTATAGTTCATCAATCTAAAAATAGGTGCATGTCGATTATTATTAACCCTTAATATTAATCCGACAATAAACATCAACTTATTCTCTTGCAGCACTTTGTTTCAGTGAACAGATTTGGAAAATCAGTGGGTTGAAGGAATTACGCAATTCCTAGGGTTATTGGTGGCTCATGCATGGAGGACTCAGTTAGAACTGAAATGGAAAAGTTATGACAAAGTTGGAAGAGTAGTTACGGGAGTTGTTATTTAGTTTAACTCAATTAATGGAGTTAAACTTAATTGAGCTAGTTGTATCTAGTCTAACTGAAAGATACACTAGTGAGAGTTTAGTGAATTAATTAGTTAATTAATTCACAACTAATAACTCACTAACAACTGAACATATACAATAGTTAACTACAGTGCATGTCAGTTCCAGTGGAGACCCAGTGGAGAGATAGGTGAAAGGATGAGATGGACTATCTGTTGTGACTATAGTGATGCATTCAATGCATCTGACACACATTGGAGTTTCCAATGAGGATTGCACAATCAAGGCAAGGCCAATTCGAATTAATTTAGGGGTCTTCTTCAGCAGGGATTGCGCAGTGGAGGCAGGTTGTTAGGAGGCAAGAAATTGGTGCATGGAGATGCAAATTTCTGCATTGACAGTGTGTAATGATTGTTGATTGTACTGAGAGCTTGATGTACTAATCTTTGTATGAGATTATTACATGATTCCATTGATATACATAATATATGATAGTTGGAGTTTTTAGCTTTACTCTTTCCCGTTAAACAACTGTGTTATGTGCAATTGAATTTATTCACATGCGTTTGCAATTGAGTTTTAAATTTCTGCAAGTTTAACAATGGAAGGATTCTGTATTTAGCAAGAAGATAAATATTTTTAGATCAGGAGAATCCGATAATACATCAACATTAATAAATTTATACATAAAGAAAATAAACCAAATTACATATTTTGGTGCTTTGATCAAAATAAAATGCAAATCATGCACACTAGATATAATTCACTTCATGAGACACTAGATATAATGCACTTCATGAGACATGGAGAACTAAGTATAGTGCATCCTTTAAAATATCATGCATTGTACACAATAACCTAAGGCATTTTTGGAAAAACAAACATTCATTAGCGGTGTATTGTAAACAATTAAGGGAAATGTCGTTTGATAAGGTGTTTTTTGTATCATTTCCCCTTTTGTGCATAATATTCATGGAGCATGGATGCTCCATTGTATCAATAATGTTGTTACATTAAAATAAAAGAGGGCACTATGACCCTATTTTTGAAAAAATACCATCTACCACCTTCAAAAAATTCCTCTACTAAAAAGCTCTGCAAGAGATTATCTTTGAAACATCATTTCCACTAAAAAAAAATTCCCAGAGGTGGGGATAAGATAATACAAATAATTTAAATAAAATAGATAAGTTGATACTAAATTTATTGCCATTAGATACCAAATTTTATATTTGGACTATAGTTTTTGTTTCCACTCATGTGTATTACTTCTCTTGTTAGGTTTTATGCCTTGTTGCATTCTCAAGATGGGAAATATTTTGAGAAAATTTCATTGGTACAATTATAATGGTTGTAAGTGGTTTCACAAAGTTAACTAAAACTTGTGTTTCATGCCAAAGGATTAGGGAGGACTTGGAATAATCTACACCCATGCTCACGCCCAATAATTTTGTACAAAGTGGGTCATCTAAGTTGTGGATGGTATTGAAGATTGGAGAGTCCTTATAAGGAGTTGTATAAAAATGGGATCTTGTTGAGAAAAAAAAAATCTTATAATGGGAATATTCATAAACAAAATTTACTCATCGCTTTTGTTCATTTGAAGGTCAAAGGTACAATTGAGGCTAAAATCACATCGAGGGCCTATGAGACCATCAAATCCAAATTCTATTTGAAAGGGGACCCTCTCAAGGAAAACTTGTCTTTCAATGAGCATACTCTTTAGTGGTCATCATTGTTACACTTCATTAACAAACTATTGGTTATAATGGTCTAGTTTACTACCAAATAATTTTCACATATATGTCTTGATTTAATTGGCACTCCAACCACATTTTCAAGGCCAAAATAATTTAAAAAGAATCATTTAGGCTCTCTAACTCTAGATTAAACCTAGAAAGATTTAGAATTCTTGTCCTGCAAATTACTTTTATTAAAATTGGCTAATATGCACCAATCACAGTTGGATTGATTGACTATGGATCCATTATAAGGCTTCTAAGAAGTCTAAACTTGCTATCATTGGGGGTGTGTTTGGACATTAAGTTTAACAACCTTTCGAAGGTCAATTCTAAGTAAAAAAATATTTTTTTATACCCATGAGCCATACGGAAGGATTTACTCAAACCCCAAAATGTGATCTTTGTCTCGTTTATAGTTTTAGGAAGATTATCCCTCATATATTGTTGTAGTGGGGTCCCTTGAGGTACATTTTTTAGTATCTTTTATATAATTTTGCATATGCGTTGAGTGGAAAGGTCAAGGAGCTTTGGGGTGAGTCAAAGTCCCTCTTTTATGTAAATGGGTTGTAATGGTAAACTGTGGGCCTCAAACCATGGTTTGAGACCATAGTATCTGTGCGTTAAGATTGATATAAATAGATAGATTGGGTCTAAGTAAGAGGTCCTTCATTTTTTGATGTAGGCAACTGTTTTATGCGTCTGTGATACAGTTCGTAAGCCTGGGTTTTTGGGTAGAAAGTGTCCTGTTGGTTGTGTGCGCGAAGAGCTAGTCCTGGTTGTGTATGGATTTCGTTGGTTGTGTGCGTGGAAGGGTAATTGTAAGGGAAAATTATGGTTTTACTGAACTGTTGAAATCTAATACAAAGACTAGTTTTGGCAAAGCATTGTGTTATATGTTTACTATTTCTTCCTTGATATCGCCTACTTTTGTTATGCTTAATTGTATCTGTGTGAGTAGATATGATCTTTATGCATAAATATATGTTGATGGTTGAATACATGAATAAATATGTATGCTTAATTAAATGCGCATTACATAGATTTGGTTATGTTATTATATATCTGTGACGAAGTTGATCTGCGATCCATTAGTTTTGTATTATTTGTGTCTGCGACTAGCCGATCTAATAAGTATTGTTATATATTTGCGTGCATTTGTTCTCAATCTATAATAAGCTATGAAATCAACTTGTTTAGGGCCACCACATTTTTTTCTTCCTCGGGGTACGAAAACCTGTTTCCCACACCCCCCCCATACTGCTTCGGGTGAGACTTCAATCTGCGCAAGCAGGTCATTGCCGAAAGGGCTAGTATTTGGAGGGTTTGTTGGTTGCACAATAAACTTTGAACCTAGTTCAGGACCCCTCAAGCCAATAAATGGTTTTTTTCCTGGGACCGAGATCATTTTGAGGGAGATTTGATGTTGTGGCATCCTACGCAAAACGAATTGCAAGATTGGCTGGATAGGAAGATCCTTGAATTTGTGATCCAAGAGAATTGAAGTTTTAAGATTTCACCTGAAAAGTGGGTTTAGAACGACATCTATACAGAAGTTCACAAGATATTCTTTTTTTCCTTTGAAACTAAGTTACACGAGTGGTTTTAGTAATTGACTGAATTTAATACATGCTCGAAGGAAGACATAGTCACTGAGTGGACTCCTAAATTAATTCATTAATTAGAAAAGAAAAACAATAAGATCACCCGTGCAATAGACCATTGGATCGATCATGTCTTGGGAGGATTTTTTATTGAATTTTCTATTGATCGGTTTGTGTCATACTTTGAAGCAGAAAGAAGATTTGTCAAGGGTCCTGGAGGTAAGTTCCTGCGCTCTTTGAATTTATTGCTGAAGATGCTATTATGTGAACAGGGCTCTCTGTGCCAACATATTACGTGAATATCCCAAAGTGGCCGGACTACGCACGGTGGAATAATTTACCCCGCAAACCCATAAAAAGGATTTATTTATAGTCCTCTCAAGCATAGATCTGATAGTGACGGTGAACTAGAGACCAACAACTCTAATGAATCTATGCACTATGAAGAAGAGGAAGTCTCCCAAGAAGAAGATTCATCAAATTAGAATGATAAAAGATCCTTGACCGTATTTTAGATCCCATCCACTCTACTTCCACACTCATCTCATAAAGCGTCCACTCCACCTCCCCCGGGCATAGATATGGCCGTGTGTATGAAGCTACCTACTTTCATAGGTATTGGAAATGAGGACACTGAGCACCTTTTTTTTTGTGATTGATGATGTATGGAGAGATCAGCAAGTTAATAATGATGATTGTTGGTGAAAAAGGAGGTCTTTGGGCAAGACCCAAGTTCAGAATAGGGGCCAACAAGGTTTCCGTAGTAGTCTAGCACAACAGTGACATTTTCACCCTAGTCCATCGAGTAGAGTGTCTCACCCGAGGCATGTCGTGACCTTAGTAATATTAGGAGACATATCATATACCAGAAGACTACAACTATGAAGAAAAACTAAGGAAAATTGGAGCAAAAAATAGATCTCGCCTCTCTGTATACATTATTACTCATCAAGCATGTTTAGAGTGCTGAATTAAAATTTAAAATTGGGCATACATTCATAGTAAGCAAATGATTAACAATCAACTCATAACATTACACACAACAATAACCATATTTCATTATCAATATCAAAACAGCATACATCACTTCGCGGAGTCTATTACAGTGTGATTCAGTACAATAGAGTTCTCACAGAGCTCTCCTAGGGCTCTGCTCTCTCTCTTGGCCTTCTGCCGCACTGACTAACTAACTCCTCTACGCTGGATGACTGCCTATTTGTTCTTCTACCAGCGTGACTATCAGTCTTTCCTCTTTTCATGCTCCATTTATTTCCGCTTCTTCTTGATTACTGGGATTTCTGTTGATTGTCCTTGTCTCCCATATCTGCCATCTACACTGTTCTCCGCAACTACCACGCCACCTATCTTTTGGCTTTCTGCAACCGTGACAACTCCTTGTCTACCTTGGTTGTGCTCCGCCAACTGTTCTCCGCAACTCAAAACTATTTATTTTTCAAAACAAAGGGCCCAACAGGCCCCGACCACACCGCTATTGACTTGTCCCGAGTCAATCTTTTCTTGTTGTTGCGACTTCTATTGGTTTGTCGGCTCCAGAGGTTGACTTTGTATTTTCTGCTTCTTCGCTCTATCCAAACAAAGGCCCCAACTTTGGAACCTTGCTCAATGTAGAAGACTCGAGTTCTGCAAACTCAATGATTGCCTGTTGCCATTCTCTAATTAGTTGTTCGGTTTGGGTGGCGACTCTTTTAGCCTCTGCTTCACTTTCCACTGACGACAACTTGCTGAATACTTCTTGTATCTTTTCCCGCCATCTGCTGTATAGCCTCTACTTTTTGCTTGTTTGGTTGCCTTAGCTCTCTGAGGACCTCCTTTATGGCAGTAGAGTGTTCTTCTATCTTCTAGTTTTTGGTTTCCAACACCTTTGCTTGGTTGTACAACTGGGTTATGCCGACTGGATCAGTGGCCTCTTTGATATCTTAGGAAATTTTCTGAAGTTGTGTTGAGATTGGGTGGGCTTTCATTGTTAACGAGTTAGAGAATTCGTGTAAATTCTTCAGTAGGTTGTAGGCCTCTTTGAGTGTTGTCCCCAGGGTTTCCTTCATTCCAGCTACCTGCTTCTGTTTCTCGGTAACCTTCTCAGCATATACCATGGCAGGTCTGGTAATGTTGTTCTAGCAACTAGCATTTCTTTGAGTTATTGGTTCTCTCTGCTGAGGTTTGCACATGTCATTTTCACTCGGATATACCTTTTGACCATGGAGCAAGATGATATTTCCTATAGCATTTTGTTATCCTTGGCAATTATTGTCCGCCATGTAGGAATTTACAAGGTAAGTTCCGTAGATCAAAAACCAAAGGTCACCGCTCACAAAAAGATCACAAATCAATACACCAATATTATCATGTGGTTAAAACCCTCGAAGAGGGAAACAGTCCATGACCTGAGCCAACGCGACCACTTCAGGCAATTTATTAAAAATAAATAAAAGTTACATATGTTGATTCTGGAGCTTCTTACCACATGGCAAAAAATAAATCCATGTTTTCTTCTTTAAATGATTGTAACACCAAACATATTTTGTTGGTGATGATAGATCTCTTAGTGTTGTAGGATCTGGAACCATTCATCTAGATAATGGTCAATTTAATGAAGTACTATGTGTTCCTACCTTGTCATGCAACATTTTAACTGTTTATCAGATAACTCATTCAGGTGAAGGGAAAATAGTAGAAGTCTCACCTCATTATGTTGTAATCAAGGACCTCAAAAATCCAGACATATTTTAGCTACTGGAATTGCTGATGATTCCACAAGGTTGTATAATTTTTACAACTTTGGGTCATCATGTCTTCCCTCTATTTTTGTTTCTCATAATGATGAAGTGAGCAAATTTTGGCATGAGCAATTTGGTCACTTAAACTATCGCTCTCTTCAAACTCTATGAGAAGAAAATATGGTGACAGGTCTTCTTATGGTATGGTGTTTGCTCCGGATGTGTACTCGGAAAACATCATTGAGATAGTTTTGACAAACGTGCCTCTTGGCACGCTTCAACCCCTTTGCAGCTTGTGCACAATGATTTATGTGGTCCACTTCCTGTTGTCTCTTTCTCTGGTTGCAAGTACTTCTTAACTTTCATTAATGATTTTTCCAGACGCACTTGGGTATACTTCTTAAAACTCAAAAGTGAAGTTTTCAACATGTTCTTGGCCTTTAAGGCCTTTGTTGATAAACAATCTAGACATAAAATTCTCAAGTTAAGATTAGATAATGGAGGAGAATATGTTAACAACAAATTTATCAACTTCTGCACTGAGCATGGCATTCAATTGCAACACACTATTCCATATACTCCACAACAAAATAGTGCAGTTGAAAGGAAGAATCACACCTTAAAATAAATGGCTAATTGTATGTTTCAATCTAAAGGACTTGGTCTCAACTTTTGGGTAGAAGCAATTAACTGTGAAAATTACATATTAAATCGCACTCCTACTAAGGTTTTGAATAATATAGCTCCAGAAGAAGCTTGGAGCTCAATCAAACCAGATCTAAGTCACTTTCGTGTTTTTGGAGGTGATGCTTGGGCCCATATTCCAGATGTGAAACATAAAGCCTTAGAACCTAAGAGTGAAAAATGCATTTTTGTTGGATATTCTGAAGATGTCAAAGGATATAGACTTCTTCAACCAAAATCCAAAAATGTAATCATTAGAAGAGATGTAAAATTTGATGAAAAAATATCGGCCTGCGAGCCTAGTTTGGCGGGTGTGCCACCTTTGGCCTGCGAGCCTGATTCGACATATGTGCCACCTCTCTCTCTCTCTTCTATTTTTAATAGCATTCCTTCTAGTTTAGATGATGACAAAAAGGATGAAAATCCTCCTCCACCTCTTGAATTATTCATTTTACTCCACATCTTCCAATATGGGTCCGCTCTACTCGAGATGCAGCAAGTTCTCTTGCAGGTGACCTTGCAGATCGGCGATGTACAAGTTTTCAATTTGAAAGAGCCTCTTCCTTATTGGCTCAAATTCGAGAAAATCTTGATCTAGAAACCTTTGAAGAAGCTTTCGGTCATCTAGATTGGGATGAAGCTATGAATGAACAATATCATTCCTTATTGGCAAATGATACTTTGAATCTTGTTCCTCTTCCAAAAGGAAGAAAACTTTACAGATGCAGATGGGTTTACAAAACAACGCTTGGACCAGATGGAAAAGTGGATAGACAAAAATCTCATCTTGTCGCTAAAGGATTTTCACAAGTTGAAGGCATTGACTATACTAAAACCTTCTCCCTTGTTGCCAAAATGAATTATATCCACTTTTTCTTTCCCTTTCCACCTCCTTTAAATGGGAAGTCCATAAGATGGATGTTAGATCCGCCTTCTTACATGGAGATTTGCATGAAGAAATCTACATAGAACAACCCCCTGGCTTTATCCAAAATGACTCCAGCCTTGTTTGTCACCTTAGGAAGTCTCTCTATGGTCTCAAACATGCTCCTCGGGCTTGGTATGCAAAAATGCATAGATTTCTATTAGATAATGGCTTTTTCTAGGTGTCATTCTGACAACACTGTCTACACCAAGGAAGTGGGTAAGTCCTTCACCATCCTTGTTCTTTATGTTGATGATCTTATCCTTACTAGTAGTGATCCCAACAATATAAACCATGTGAAGTCTAGCCTCAAAAATAAGTTTGAAATGATAGACTTAGGGCACTTGCATTATTTCCTTGGTCTTCAAGTCTTGCAATCCAAAGAAGGTATTACCCTTTCTAAGTCCAAGTATGTATGTGATCTTCTCTGCCACTTTCACTTGGAAGATTGTAAGCCAGCCCCTTCTCCCTTTCAGTTTGGAGTCAAGATTTCAGTCACTTGTACTACCCCTGAAGTTGATGCTACTTTATACCATCAACTTGTTGGTAAACCTTTTTATCTAACCCATACACATCCCGACCTTTCCTTTGTCATTGGTCTTGTTGCTCGGTTTATGCACCAAACTCATGAAAGTCACTGGAAATCAGTTAAAATAATACTTCGATATATTCAAGGTACAATTCAGTTCGGGATTCATTACAGTGCAGGGGCATCTCCATTGTTGATTGGTTTCACTGGTTCTGATTAGGCTGATGACCTTGATGATCGAAAGTCTACTGCAAGATTTGTATTCACTCTTGGTTCAGGACCTATTACTTAGTCTTGTAAGAAACAAAGTGCCATCTCTTTTTCTTTGGCTGAAGCAGAGTATCATGGTGCAGTTGAAAGCAGCAAGGAAGCCATGTGGCTTCGTCAGATCCTAGTGTCTGAATTTGGTATTCATCAACAGCATCCAACTACACTTTCGTGTGATAATCAAAGTTCCATTCAGCTATGTAAATATCCAGTTCAACATCAGCATATGAAACACATTGAGGTCCACATACACTTCATCAGAAAGCTCATTCATGATCATGTTCTTGAAGTGCAATATTGTCTAACCAATGATCAAGTAGCCGATATCTTTACAAAGGTTCTCACAGAAGTGAAGTTTACCAAAATTCGACCCATGCTTAGAGTTCAGGAAAGTTATCATTAAGGGGGGATAGGCTCTAATGCCTCCTTCCTTCTCCTATTGTGTCACCTTTGTAAATCCTTCAATACTATCCCAATTTGTTCTTAAGGGGGGATGTTAGGATATTTTGACACATAGGAAATAGGCTCCTTTTGTGTCACCTGTGTAAATCCTTCAATACTATCCCAAGTTGTTCTAAAAGGGGGATGTTAGGATATTATGACACATAGGAAATAGTTAAGAATAACTTAGTCTAGTGTAGAGTTGGGTAAAATGTTTTTCTTTACTATGTACACTTGTAACTTATAATCCGACGGTCACGATTTGTAGTGTTCCAATAGTTCACTTTCTCCTCGGTATTAACGACACTTGATTTGTGGCTTAACACCCGATTGGTCCATGATCTCTATTTAAAGAGCATGGAGGGTCATTTTTCCGGTAACCGTTTATGAGAGAAACATATGCAACTTTTCTTTTATATTAATAAATTTCCTAAAGTGGCCGCGTTGGCTCAGGCCGTGGACTCTTTCCCTCTTCGAGGGTTTTAACCACGTGATAATATTGGTGTACTGATTTGTGATCTGTTTGTGAGCGGTGACCTTTGGTTTTTTATCTACAGAACTTACCCTGTAAATTCCTACAGGCAAAAGGTCTTTGCATATTTTTGTTACCTTTTCCAGCTGCTCCTGTAGATTATCCTTTTCCCCTTTAAGCTGATTGTGCTCTTCAGTAAGCGTGATGACTTGCTATTGTTGCTACTCGAGCCTCTATTGGAGGTCGTTGTGTAGCTCTTCTGCTTGTTGCGTTGCTTGTTGAATGAAATTGTACAACTGGCCAACCCCCCAAGCTTTGCATGCTCTCAGCGCCTGAGATGTCCTGGATTGGTTGTCTTTCTATGAAGGGTTGCCCATTGGCGATTGATCTCTCTGAGTGATCCTCAGGGGATGCTGGTGGGTTCTGTTGTGGAAGATGAGGTTCCAGGTTATTCATACTAATGGTCAGCTGAATCTACTGCAATATCAGGTTGGCTTACTGAAATGGGTTCAACTCTGTTGGCGAGGGCATTGTATCTATAGTAAAAGACCCTCCTTGAACTAATAGTTATAGGAAAGTGCCCTGCCCCATCAACGGTTGGTTAACCTCAGGTACCCTAGCCGTAATCGAGTTAAATTCTGCCTCAGTGTCCCCATTTGTCTCATTTCTTAGCTTTACTGGGTCTAAGATAGTCGCTGAGGTGGATGGAGTTCAAGTGGATTGGTATTTGGAAGTAAATAAAGTATGGGGTGATGAATTGTGAGTATGAGGTGATGAGTTGCGAGTATGAGGTGGAGATGATGTTTGAATGTTTAAAACCGAGGATGGATCAAACACATGTAGTGCGGAGGTTAATTGGGCGGTAACCTCTAGCTCTTCTCAGACTCGTACTCTTGTATCCATAGGTTGGGTCTGATCTTCCTATGTGAGGCCAATTATTTACTTAGGCACCATAATTCTTGCTTTCTTGGCCTTGGGTGCAGCTACTGGGGGTTTAGGTTCCTTTCTCTTGCGGATTGGGGTAACTGTGGTTGCTGGGGGTGAATTGAACATGGTGTAAGGTAGGGCAGTGACGATAGGGGTTGTTGTGGATGGTGATGCAAAATTAGATGACTGAAAATCAGAAAAAGAATCAAACACAATAGAAGCACTTGTGAGGGTTTGTATTACCAGATTGAAGCCCTTCACCCTTGTGTCTAGCTGGTCCAGTAAAGGTCGTAGCTATAGTTGAGAAATTATCCTCATTGTTTCCTTTGGTGTCTCCCCTAGGAGTACTTTCAGCAGCATTGCCTCGAACGAATAGTGAGGTATTCCGCTTCTGACCTCCATCGCAGCTCCTGGCCATGAACAGACTTCGGCGTGGAAGGAATTTTCTTCTACTTGAAAATTTAACGACCTCATTCAGAACGTGGTTTCATGCAAGCAACTAGGTCTGATATATATTTTCCTGTGGGTTACCCCAAACCAAATCTGTGAATAATATTTGTACAACAGGTCCCTCAAAACCCTTGGTTGTCTCGCCACCACATCCACCATCTACCTGTACCAGAATGAGAAAGCCTCCTCATTCACCTCCTTGGTGTTGGGATCTCCCAAGACTCTTCAGGGTGTAAACCTTAATGCCATTGGCTGGTCGTTTGTGATTTCCGCGAGCTGCCTTACCCCCGAGTGAGTCCATTTCCACATTGCAAATGCCATAATGAGATAGCCATAAATGAATTTTGTGGCTTGCCTATAATTATCCTCGTAGGCCTAAAATAGTTCGTTCAATAGAAAGGTACATCAGTTTAGTTGGGCTCCCTGGATGCAGTGTTCCACGACTGAAATGGTGCCGAGGGTGCATTCGCCTTTGGTGTAATGCCTCATTGTTTTACCCGCATTTCACTACTGGATTGTTGATGAGGTCTATCTTCGCTCCCTTCCCTCCTCTTCTAGTTTCATATTTCTTATAATAATCATAGTCCCCTACCTTCTTGGCTCTCTTGGACACGTTCTGGAATGTCTTTGAGACATCCTTCCCCTCTGCTGATAATCCAATAAGTCTACTGATGTCCTCTGCACGTATAGGTATTTCTCTCCCCAGCCACAACAATCCATTCTGGACTCTGCTCAGCAGGAATTTCGTACACTGCATTGCCGCTCCCATTGTTCCAAACACTGGGAGGTTCCTGAGGTTCAGTATTATCGATTTTTTGATACCTCTAAACTTCGGATTCATCCTTGCTGCTTCCCCTCCTCCCTCTGTGGCACAATTTTCTATGTATAGTTTTCACTTCATAGCCGGGAATTAATATAAATCTGTGAAATTTGTATCAATTAGTGAAGCATTTTCATACTTGCTAACCAGTGATTCTATCCTCTAAATTATCTCATCAAGCTTAGGCTCGATGATTGCTGTTGCTACCTTCTTCATCTTTGGTCTTCTTTTGTATACCTGGAGTGCTATTTCTGATCTCTTGCTTTGAATTCCTGCTGCTGGATTGTCTCTTTGAACTTCCTCTGATGAAATTTCACTAGTTTTTGTAGTTGTTTCTGTTTTTTCTAACTCAGAATTTTCCATCATTCTGGTGCTTTTCTTCTTTCATGTGGGTTAAGTAATGTAACCAACACGAATGAGGTTGATATGACCCCATAACTTCTTCTTCTTCTTCTTCTTCTTCTTTTTTCTCCCTCTCTTGCGGCTATAATTGTGTGATTAGTTACCATGGTGAGGTGTATTATGACATTGCTGACTGTGGCTTCAGGGTTTGGGTAGACGTGATGGGTAATTATTACGGCTTAATATGGAAAATTTATTATAGCATGGAGTTACTAATTATGGCAGTTAATTTTCAAATCCGGGTGATCCTATGGACTGAAAATGGTATGATGGGTTATTATGACGTAATGATGCTTGGCACGCTTGGCTTTCTGACACAGATGACACGTTAGGCGTTACCCCCCCCGACCAGAATTGGTGCGATGTGGTCTCCGCATCGCAACATGTGGATTTACTCTCTGCATTATTTTGATGTCTTTTTATTGGGATTCCTATTCTATGTCTCATCTCGGGTGCGAGAGAGTTATTGACTCTATCTATTTCTATTCTACCCTACTGACTGCTCTCAGTTGTGAGAGTTATTTGAAAAAATAAATAGCGGAACTTACTTGTGATAGGGCTTAAGGCGTGCGCCATTCATCCATCCTTGCAATATTTGGCCATCTAATTGTGCCAATCGAACCGCACCTAAATCCTTAATTTCTATGACATGGTATGGTCCCAACCAATGCATTCTGAGTTTTCCTAGGTACTTTTGAAATTTGTTTTTGTACAATAGAACTTTCCCTCCAATAGTGAACGTGTTATGCTTGATGTGACGGTATTTCCAAGCCTTTTGTCTTTCCTTTTGCACTGTCTGATGGAATTTCGCTAGGAATCTCTCTTCTTCGAGTTCTTGTAGCTCATGGAGGCGTTAAGTGATCGAGTCTTCATCTGTCATATGTACTGTTGAAGCGATTAATAGACTCGATATGATAAATTCAGTAGGTATCACCGCCTCTCTCCCGTACACCAGCTGGAATGGAGTTTGATTGTGCAACCTTTTGACAGTTGTCCTATATGCCCATAATGTTGCTTGTATCCTCTCATCCCAGTCATCTTGAATGGCATTGCATATCTTAGTTAGTCCTTTTTCTAAGATCTTGTCTTTTTATTGGGATTCCTATTCTATGTCTCATCTCGAGTGCGAGAGAGTTATTGACTCTATCTATTTCTATTCTACCCTACTGACTGCTCTCAGTTGTGAGAGTTATTTGAAAAAATAAATAATGGAAATTACTCATGACAGGGCTTAAGGCGTGCGCCATTCACCCATCCTTGAAATATTTGGCCATCTAATTGTGCCAATCGAACCGCACCTAAATCCTTAATTTCTATGACATGGTATGGTCCCAACCAATGCATTCTGAGTTTTCCTAGGTACTTTTGAAATTTGTTGTTGTACAACAGAACTTTCCCTCCAATAGTGAACGTGTTATGCTTGATGTGACGGTCTTTCCAAGCCTTCTGTCTTTCCTTTTGCACTGTCTGATGGAATTCCGCCAGGAATCTCTCTTCTTCGAGTTCTTGTAGCTCATGGAGGCGTTAAGTGATCGAGTCTTCATCTGTCATATGTACTGTTGAAGTGATTAATAGACTCGATATGATAAATTCAGTAGGTACCACCGCCTCTCTCCCGTACACCAGCTGGAATGGAGTTTGATTGTGCAACCTTTTGACAGTTGTCCTATATGCCCATAATGTTGCTTGTATCCTCTCATCCCAGTCATCCTGAATGGCATTGCATATCTTAGTTAGTCCTTTTTCTAAGATCTTGTTGAACGCTTCAACTGTTCCATTCGCTTGGAGGTGGTACGAACTGCTTTTATGATGTTGCACCATAAAATTATCTAACAGAGACTTGATTGTTGTATTAATGAAGTGTGTACCTTGATCATTGGTTAGGATTTTGGGGCAGCCAAATATGCTAATGATATTATAAAAAGTGAACTTGGCTGTTGTGTCTATTGTGTAGTATTTTACTGGTGCTACCTCCGCCCATCTTGTGAGATAATCTATTGTGGTTATTATGTACCTTGCCTATGAATGTCTTTCCATTGGTGCAATTGGCCCTACAAAATCAACGACCTATTTTTCAAATGGCTGCAGTGATCTTACAAGTTGTAGTGGTAACTCTTCCAGGTGTGATGGACTTCCTGTTCTTTGACAGAAATCACATTTCTTTACATACACTTTCCTATATTTATGAATTGTAGGCCACCATAACTCTGCTTGTAGTATTTTTCTTACGGTGGGTTTTGCACCAACATGCCCTCCCGCAACTCCGCTATGACACTCCCACAAGATATCCTCTCTTTCATGGTCCATGACACATCTCCGCAACACATGATCCAACCCCATCTTATATAATTGTACTGCTATCAATTGATACTTAGTTGCTTTCACGACCAAATGTCTTCTTTGAGTTGTCGTGTATTTAGTTGGGCACTATCCTGTGGCCAAATATACTATTATCTGCTCCAGATAATCTGGAATGGCTTCTACTATGAAGAGATCAGCATCCGACAACTGATCATCAAGGGATCCCCCATTCTCTCCATTCTCCAACCTTGATAAATGGTCAGGACCCATGTTTAACCTTCCTGGTTTCACTATCACTTCAAAAGTGAACTCCTGGAATAGTAGGAGCCATCTACATATTCTTCCTTCAAGCACAGGTTTGCTAACCAGGTATTTTAATGCTGAATTGTCTGTGAAGAATTTGAACTTACCTCCCAGTAGGTAATGACAAAACTTCTGAAGAGAATACACCATCGCAAGAGCTTCTCGTTCTGTTGCTGTGTAGTTTCTTTTGGCAGTAGACAACTTTTTGCTTGCAAAATATGCTGGATGATCAATAGAAGTCTCTCTTGGTTGAGCCAACACCGTTCCTAATGCAATGCTGGAGGCATAAATATGGACATGGAACTTTTTGTCCCAGTTAGGATGAACCAATATGGGTGCACTTGCTAACTTTTCTTTCAATGTATTGAGGGCGTTAGTGAATTCGTTGCCCCACGTGAATTGCTTTGACTTCCGCAACAAATTTTCCAATGGTGATGTTATCTTTGCATAGTTGTGGATGAATCTTCTATAGTACCCCGTATGCTCGAGTAGTAATATTAACTGTTTCACAATTTATGGTGCTTCTATGTTAACAATGGCTGCTACTTTTGTTGGATCCACACAAACACCCTGCTTACAAACAACATGTCCCAGGAGCGTCCCAAAAGGTACTTCAAAGATGCTTTTCTTATGGTTGAGGGATATTTGGAGTTGTCTGCATCTGTCAAACATTACTCTAAGTAAAGTTTCATGGTTCTTCAATAGGCCGTAAACTGTCCAATTGTCCATGTATACCTCTAGGAACTTATGGCTATAGTCCCTAAATGTTGCTATCACTATTCGTGAAAACACCACTAGCATATTCTTCAGTCCAAAGGGCATGACATGGTATGCAAATGATTCCCATTTGGTTGTGAAAGTGGTCTTAGTTTTGTCTTCTTCTGCTATTCTCACTTGATGATATCCTGAGAATCCATTGTGAATGAATATGCTTCATTCCCTGCCACATTGTCGAGAACCTCATTGGTAAAAGGAGTAGGAAATGGATCATGTATGCATGCGTTGTTGAGGCTTATGTAATCCACACATACTCTAATTTCAGATTTCTCCTTTTTGCTTTGTATTACAATGGGACTGACCCACTCTGCTTCCTCCACTGGAAAAATCGGCCCTGCTTTCAACATTTTATCTATTTCTGCTTTGACTTTTTCCTTTACCCTTGGATTTAGGAGTTAAGGCCTATGTTTCACTGGTCTTGTGTCGGGCTTTAATACTATGCACATTTCCCCCATGTCCCTTTTTATTCCCTTTAGCTCTTCTACTGAATATGGGAATAAATATTCATATTCCTGTAATAGGTCAAAGATTTCCTTGGTTGTTTTTATATCCCAGTAGTCTCTGATGGACATGATTTTGGGTTTCTTCATGCTTCCAATGTTCAGCTTCTTAGTCATCAAGGGTAGCAGGTGCAGTCCTTCTGTGGTTGGTTCCTCCTATATATCCCGCTCCCCCTCTTTCTCTTCAAAGTATAAGTGTCGGAGATTCTCTAAATCGGCATCATCCTTCTCACTATCTATCCGTTTGTATGCTACTGATTGTTTGATAATCTGCTCCGACAGTGGTAGCTCTTCATATTCCTGAATATATGGAAAAAATAGTACTCTTTTGATGGATTTTAGTGCATCTGTTACTGGTTCTGTTTCTCCCTTAAAATAAAAACATTGCGTAAAATTTCCTGCAACTACTTTCCAAGTGCCAATTTCTCTCTTCTTTTCTTCGGTCAAGTACCAAGCCTATGGAATTGTGTCCAGTGAATGTATAAAATTGTGCATCCAATGAGATTCTAGATACTATGCTTTCTTTCAGCTATACTCAAAATTATTTAGATGCTCTATAAGTCGGAATCCCCTCGGTACTTCTCAATGAATTTTGGTCCTGAAACTTCTTGGAATCTTGCTCTTAATACTATTGCGACATCTTCCCATTACGGAAGTGAGATGCGATGGTTGACCCACCATCTTGCCGACGTGGATTGCAGTGTTATGCCCATAAGAGGGACTCTATGTTCTATTGGTTCCTTTTCTTCTACTTTTTCAATAAATGTATTTACAACATGCATATTTGGTAGAGTCAGATATCCTCTTACCTCGATTCCAATCTAGTTGACTCCCCAGATATTAGCACATATTCTAGTGTTGGTCTCATATCCTCCCTGTTTCTAATCATCCAAAGCTATTTCTAAGCCCAAATCTGAACTCTGAACACTTCTCCAACTTACGGTCCCTCCCGTTGTTGGATTGATATAGTCTTATCTCTTCCCTGCCTTCATCTGGTAAAGGTGATCAAGAAGTTGAGCATCCTCTTTGTTGTCAACATTTTTTTTATATCGGTGTCCTTGATATGGATCAAGTGGATGAGTTAATCTGACTTCCCCGTCTTCAAATATCATCAATTCTTTTTTAAAGTTGATCACTGCATAATTCTCGAAGGCCCAATCAATCCCCAATAAAGCAGAATAGGGATCCTTATCCCCCATGATGTCTATCACCTCAAAATCTGTATATTTTTTCACTCCTGCGACATCAACCTCGACCTCTTCTAGCCTTCCTATGGGTAAAATACAGTACTAATTTTCCATGCGGAGCTGTATTGGCGAGTATGTCAACTTTGGCCTCCCAGTGCTTCCCATGTCTTTCTTGGTAGAATGTTGACATATGATCCTAGGTCGAGCATTGTGTCTTTGATTTGAAATCCCGTGACTTGTGTATTCACATGGAATTCCTTTTCGGTTCTTCTCTTGTTTATTTTTATCCTTCCTATGTATTTTTCTGTTACATTTCTTGACTCTCCCGGTTCTGCGTTTTCTTGCCGCCAACTCTAGATTTTGCTTAAGTTGTTCCAGCATTGGTGTTTTTGTTACATTTTTCAGGAACAGTGGGAACCATTCCTCAATCAATGTGCTTTTATGAGTCTCCTTCTCTTTTTTGAAGGTCAGATGTGGAAGCTCAATGCCTTTACTCCCCCCTATCTGGGAAAATGCTTCCACTGCCTCCTTAAAATATTGCTCTGCTTATCTGGTATGAAAGCGTTCTTTGGAGATGTGGGCTTAATTAGCTTTACCGGGTCCATATTTTGTGCATCCTCCCATGTTTTCTTTCCTCCTTGGGTTATTATGGATACAATTTGCATGGGCTGAGCTTCTACTATTCTTGGTTCTACATTCACCAAAGTCGCTCCTCTTTTTCTAGCTCTTTCCTCCCATCTCTTAATTAATTCTGGGCAGCCTTCCGTTGCATGTGTATTGACTCTACATTAGGAGCACCATGGTCTTCTAGGTAGCAGACATTCCCTTGATACATTCCCTTCTTGGTCACAGTTGTAGCACCTTACTGGTCCTCTTCCTCTAGTTCTGCCTCCTCTCATTCCTCCTCCTCAGCCCCTTGGAGTTTCATTCACCCTATAATATGGTTTGTCTAGTTGTTCTTCCAGTGCATCAAGGGCTCTACACTGCTCTGTATTATGCGTTGTAGAAGCGCAAAATTCACAATATGTATTGTTTGGAATGTTGTAATATTTCTTCAAAATTGGGCATAGTCGTGGAGGATGACCAATTCCTTTACATATTTCACAGTAGTCATTTGTAGTCTGATTCTGTTGAGCGGGGAACCCTAGAAAGTGGGGTTGCGGTTGGTATAATCCTTGAGTATTTATCTGCGCAACTCCCCCAACTAGTGGAGCCCCCTGTGTCCCTGCTACTAAAGCTCCTGCATTTTTCCCCCGCAACCTCGGGCATTCTATGGCCACGTGTCCCTCCATGAGGCAATGGGTACACCACACATTGGGCCTTGCAGGTCGTATTAGCTAAATACCTTTCAAATTCTTTGTTAGACTGGCTATCTGATGTTGTAGCCCTAGTATGGAAGGGTCTTGTACTACTGCTCCTCCTCTGAACTCTTGCAAATACCCCGCCATAGCTTCTATCTTCATAGCTTGCTTTAGGGCATCTTGTAAGGTATCAATCTTCTACTGTGTCAATGGAGTTCTTGTCAACGGGAGGAGTGCCTTAATAAACCAATCTCATTGGTGGTTTGGGTCGATTGGGTAATTCAGTTTCCTAATAGCATCCTTGAACCTTCTCATCAAGTCCCATGTTGTTTGATCTCCCACAACTCAGACAACCCTTGTTGATATGTTTGAGGTAATTTAAATTCTTTGACAAATTCTTTCTTCACATCATCTATCGTTGGGTTTGGATGAGCTTCTGACCATTTAATGAACCAGCGAAGAGATCTCTTTCTTAAATTAGTCTGGGACTCAATCAACTTAACAGCCTCTGGTGTCTGTCGAGCCCTCCACATTGCTTCGCAGAGATACCAGTGTTGTTCCACATCATCGTTACCCCTCTCAGAGGACTCTGGGTATCGAGTGAATGACCTTGCCATATTTCTTTGTATGGGTGGTACTAAAATAAAACCTCTATTTCCCGACTAAGAGATTGTATTACTAGCACTGTAGCTAGTAGCTATCTATACAATAGACTTAACATTATTCAACTTGCTAAACTCCAGTAACTTAACAAAAAAATTATTAGGTGGATGATAGAGTACCAGGGGGAGGTTGGGACTAGAGCTAATTGAAATTTGGGGAATAGGGTTACCTTGTGTTAAGGGTGCCAGAGTCTCTCGAAATAGTTTCTCCATTGCAACCTACAGCTCCACATCGGATGTCTCCTCAAGGCGCACATCCTCCACTTTGGAATTTTCTCCCTTTTCTCTTCAGGTTGGGCTCCTATACACTTGCCTAACTTCTTTGACGGTCCCTCCTATTCCTTGGGATCCCATTTGACCTTCCGTTTCCTTTTTCATCTGCGGTGCCTTTTCCTTGTCCCGTCGACTACTCTGCTGCTTCTCAAACTCTTTCATCACCCTTCCCTGCCACTTCTTAGAAATTTATGCCCTCTGATGTTCTCGTCGCTCTCTTAATCTACTGGAGGTTCTGGCATCCATATCGCTATTCCCCCTTCTTACTTACTTGTAGAATATTTCCCTCCGCTCCTTCCCCCAGTACTGGAGGTTCAAGTCTGCATCTCAGACTTTTGAAACGCCATCAAACCCTTGTCCACCATTAAATATTTGATCCACAATGGGATTTCCTTCAAAAGTTCTCCCCACAATCTAGATTTGAATATATCTTCAGCTTTCATAAAGGATTGGTAACACTCAACTGCGAATTCCACAATGTATCCTTCCAAGGTAGATTGTACCCATAAATCTACTGCTCAGGTTGGATCGGTATCTAACCGATGGAGTGCTACTAGATCCATGCGCGTCCACTTATGACAGACTCTACGCAATCCTCCTGGGAGTGACTTGATATGTAGTCTCTGCATCCAATTATAAATTTCTTCAGGAAAATTTCCCCATAAAATTTCATACAAGTTGCTTGCAGATTCAGAAAATAGGACCTGATATTTAACAGTCTTTTCCCAATGTTGTTGCAGCTTTGCTAGTTGCGATATGAACTGGTCTAAGTGGTTATACCACCAGCTTCGTAATTCCATCTCAGAGGTCCATGATACCATGATCTAACTCCCAAATGAGTTTTTAGGTCCTGTCAATTTGTTGGTGAAAAAGGAGGTCTCTGGGCAAGACCCAGGTTTAGAATAAGGGCCAAAAAGGTTTCCGCAGTAGTCTAGCACAACACCAGAATTTTCACCCTACTCCAGAGAGCAGAGCATCTCACCCGAGGCGTGCCGTGTACTTAGTAATATTAGGAGATAGATCATATACCAGACGATTACAACTATGAAGAACAACTAAGGAAACTTGGAGCAACAAACAAATCTCGCCTCTCTGTATACACTATTACTCATCAAGAATGTTCATAGTGTTGAATTAAAATTTAAAACTGGGCATACATTCATAGTAAGAAAATGATTAGAAATCAACTCATAAAATTACACACAACAATAATCATATTTCATTATCAATATCAAAACAACATACATCACTCCGCGGAGTCTATTACAGTGTGATTCAGTACAACGGAGTTCTCATAGAGCTCTCCTACGACTCTACTCTCTCTCTCGGCATTTCGCCGCACTGAATAAATAGCTCCTCTACGCTGGCTGACTGCCTATTTGTTCTTCTGCCAGCGTGATTTTCAATGTTTCCTCTTTTCCTGCTCCGCTGCTTGCCGCTTCTTCTTGATTACTGGGAGTTCTGCTGATTGTCCTTATCTCCCATATCTGCCATCTGCACTGTTCTTTGTAACTGCCGCGCCACCTATCTTCTGGCTTTCTGCAACCGTGATAGCTCCCTGTCTACCTTGATTGCGCTCCACCACCTATTCTCCGCAACTCAAAACTGTTTCTTTTTCAAAACAAAGGCCCAAACAATGATGTTAAGAAAGTACAATTAGCCATTGCCTTCCAATATTGCGCATTAGATTGGTATATGAGATATGTCCAAGCAAACCCTAATGCCACTCTGGATCAAGTGAAAGATTCCCTAAAAGAACAATTCAAGAAGCCTAATTCATATGCGCAGCTGTTTACAAAAATGAAAGAAATTCACCAGGAGGTAAATGAATCTGTGTGGGAGGCATATGAGAGGTTGAAGCACACTATCAAATATGGTGGATTCACTATCAATGATACCCAACACAAGTAGTGGTTTATTTCTATGATGCTCCCATATCTGCGTCAGCCCTTGGGTCAATAGAATATTACCACACAGGCTGAGGTTGTGGGTATTGCGATGAAATTAGAAGCTACCCCAACACCTGTTGCGATTGGAACTCAACAAATCCAGATCCAGTTGGAAGCAATGCATTTGGAGATTCAGAATTTGCACAAAGATAAGGGCAATAAGTTATGCGTAGAGGTATGGTGCATAAAATGTAAAGTTGTTGGGCACCATAAGTATCAATGTCCCATCTTCAATAATTATTTGAACGTTGGAGGACCTAGCCCGCTGAAGAGCGTAGATAGGCCACTATGGTGGACAAGCTATCAAGTTGCGAGTTTGCATGAAATATATTTTTGTCCAAGGGTCGGAAAATATCAACCTGAGCTAAAACAATTGTTTTGTAGACTATGTTTGTCACTGGGAAATGATGAGCAACATTGTCGAACTTATGATATGATGTTGGAAAAAGCTGAATATATAGAATGCAAGTCGAACCTACCTCACCAGCATCCCCATCTGGGTGCGATGGATTCCAAAATAGAGGAAGAGGAGGTGGATCAGCTGTTCGAGGAAGGGGGCAGGTTATTTTCTACAACTACGGAGATGTTGGTCACTATGCATGCAACTGTCCAAATCTGGCGCAACAATCATGTAGGTATTTTAGACAGTTTGACCATGTAATATAAGATTTCCATGTTTTTATTGCTAAGATGCAAGAGAAAAAGATAGAGAATCTGACCCAAAATCTTCATATGGTCAGAGTAGAAACCCGTGAGGAGATCCTAGTGTGAATGTGGTCACTAGGAGCGGTGCCAACACTAATGAGGATAAGGGAGAGAATTTGGATACTGATCTTTGGATTTGTAAGGCACGTGAGAACACAGATAGATTTGATTTATATCTTGCAAAGGACACATTTTTTGAAACGCGAAGAGAATTTGCAGAGGAAATCACATTGAAATCATGTAGACCAATGAAGTAGGCAGGGGTAGATGAAGAAATCAAACCCTTTTACAAGCTTGCATTAAGTTACTACGCAACAAAAAGGCGGTAGAGAACCTTAAGGATCTGATAGATAATTGTGTAGAAAAGGAACAACCACTGGCAGAACATAAAGCTGTCAACAAAATCTATAATAATAAGAAGTGGATGGGGTGAGAGATGCATATGACTGCGCATATCGGTGCTTATGAGATGGATCAGGTTATTCTAGATCTGGGGTCCAATGCAAATGTACTACCTAAGAAAACTTGGAAGCACATGGGAGAACCTAAGATGGAATGGTCTACCATTCAACTGCGCATCGCAAATAAACATAAAATCATTCCATTAGGAAGGTTGCCACAGGTCGTAGTCAGTATTGAAGTTGTTAAGGTGCTTTCAGATTTCAAAGATATAAAAAATTGTGGATGATACAGATCCTTATCCTGTGCTGTTAGGATTGGACTGGGCTATTTATATGGATGGTGTCATAAACCTGAAGAAGCAAAGAATGGAGTTTGAAAGTAATGGAACCTGAGTCATCATTCCCCTATATCCTACAGAAGGAGCGAGATACACATAACCTGTGTTCTTTGATGATGATATTGATAAGATATATAAGTTGACTTTGCACGACGAAGATTGGATCAACCCAACGACTGATGGAAATATTAATTAGGAAAAGGAAAATGCTTGCTTCTTAGATTCTGATGAAGAATTTTAGGTACACGAACTACCGCATTATGATGGTTTAACTTATGTAAACATGTTTTTAGGATAACTTGAAAAAACTGTCCCAGAAGGACAGAGATTCCATGCCATGGATCTCAGACTGCGCTCTACTCCAACATGATGGTGGGATACTTATAAAGAAAACATGGGTAATTGGTATGAATGCGCAAGAATGATGAGATTATGCTTTGAATGTCCAACTATTAGAACTGAAGAATTCTACTCTGGAAATGATGATTGCCTAAACATTTGGCTAGATGGAATGAGATATCGAGCATAGAACCGAGACTAGAATGGGCCTGCATGTTCATTCATACATTGGGGAAGGTACCTATGGATTGGTACCTATAGACGGAGTTGCGCCGAGGTACTAGTGAATGGTCTATGCTAACAGAGAGTTTCATTCTAACATTCAGCTTTGAGAGTGGGTTTGAAAATATTGGAAAAGCATCGCATAACATTCAAAAATTTATCTTTGACACAACAAAAGCAAAGGTTGAAGAAAATGAAGAATTTATCCAGCATGGGATGCGCAAATGAAGGATATTGTGAATTGCATAAATCTGACAGTTGAAGAAAATGAAGAAGATCGAAGGAATATCATGATTCTAAAATATGAGGGGCAATGTGCAGTTGCTAGACCCTTGATCACTTTGCTCGATGTAAAAAAATCTCTATAGATTCGACAGGTGAATATTGGATTTGAAGAGCAACCAAATTTGGCAAAGATTGGATACTATTGGGATGATGAAACCGTAGGAAAATTTGTTGAACTATTGATAGAGTATGAGGACTTATTCTCTACAAAGTTTTCAGAATTGAAAGGAATAATTAGAGAACTTGGAGTTATGAAGATAACTTTGAAACCTGATGCACGCCCAGTGAAGCAACGCCAATACAAATTGAATCCAAAATATAAGCAAAAGATAAAAGAAGAGTTGGATAAGATGGTTGTTGCAAGCATCATAGATCCGGTAGAAGAGTCTGATTACGTGAGTCCCATGGTAGTACAAGACAAGAAGACAAAATGAGAGATCAATATTTGTGTGTACCTGCACAAATTGAATGATTCTTGTGTGCATGATCCATTCCAAAATCCATTCTCTAATGAGGTCATGGAAAATGTCGGAGGACAAGACACTTACTCATTCACAGATGGTTTTGCAGGGTATCATCAGATTAGGGTTGCACCAGAAAATCGCAGTAAGACTACCTTTGCTACAGAATGGGGATATTTCTAGTATATAGTCATGCCCTTTGGCTTGAATAATGCACCTGGCATCTTCTACTACGTAGTAGTAGTCGATTTCAAGGATTTTATCCATAAGTTTCTGGAATTATACTTTGATGATTGGACTATTTTTGGGTTTTTGAAAAAGCAAGTATCCAATATGCGCTTAATACTGGATACCTGCAAAAAGTATCAGATCTCACTGAAATTAAAGAAATGTGTATTATGTGTGCCATTCAGGATATTGTAGGGACACATTGTCTTCCAGCAAGGGTTGATGGTATATCCCATGAAGATCGCAGTAATTGTTAATCTGGAGATACCTAAGAATTTCAAGCAACTGCACTCAATATTGGGACACACTGGATATTATCAAAAGTTCATTCAGGGTTATGCACTGATAAATGCACCCATGGATAGATTTCTCAATAAAGATGTGACACTATGTTGGGATGAGGAATGTCATAAGAGTTTTGAATTTTTGAAGGAAAATATGGTCACTGCACCCATACTAGTCTTTCCAAATTGGTCTAAGGTGTTTCATGTGCATTTTGATGCCTCCTGTATCACGCTCGAAGCTATTTTAGTGCAACCAGGAGTTGGATATATTGATCATCCTATTGCTTATGTTAGTAAAAAAAACCCAAGCACAGAACAAAATTATTCAACCATAGAAAGAGAAGGATTAGCAATGGTGTGTGCGCTACAGAAATTCCTCCACGTCCTATTAGGAGGAAATTTCAAGATATTTACTGATCATTTTACTTTAAATTACTTGGTCAATAAGCCTATGTTGGGGGGGGGGGGAGATCTGCAGGTGGTTGTTACTATTCCAAGAATATGACTTTGATATCATTGTGAAACTAGGAACACCGACTGTTTGGCCAGACCATATGTCACACATTGAGACTGGTGAAGAACCTATGAACTTGGAGGATGGATTACCAGATGCGTAGTTGTTTGCAATCAAGGTAGTTAATTATCATTTCCCTAATATTATTTATTTCCTGACTATTGGACGCGTGCCTAAGGAATATACAGTACAACAAAAGAAAGAGCTCATGGTGCGTGCAATAGACTTCACTATTATTGTTGGATAGTTGTATAAGATGGGTGCATATGAAGTTCTGCGAAGATATGTTTTGGAGTGTGAAAGGAATACCATATTATATGAAGCTCATGGAGGGGTTGCTGGTGGTCACTATGCAGCTAAGCAACCATGCAAAATATTTTTCGATCTGGGTTATGGTGGCCCACATTGCATAATGATGCTTATGTGCACTATCGTGCATGTGATGTATGCTAGAGGACCGGAAAGTCGTCGCGCAGATATGAGATGCTCCTGCATCCACAGATGGCACTACAAGCACTTGAGAAATGGCCCATAGACTTTGTCGGGCCTATTAAACCTTTAGGAAAGAAGACTGGTGTGTGTTACATAATCACTGTGACTGAATATGTAACCAGATAAAATTGCAAAGTTCATATTCGAGAATATTGTGACTCGCTTTGGATGTCCTAAAATTCTAATAAGTGATCAGGGTACGCATTTCATATTTTGTGAATGAAACCATTGAATCTTTGACAGACTAATTTCCGATGCATCATCAGAAGAGCACTCCCTATCACCCATAGGCGAATGGTGCGGTGGAAGCTTTCAACAAGATATTGGAGACTGTGCTTACCAAGGTTTGTAATGCTAACCAGAATGATTGGGATAAGCGCGCACCCACAGTTCTCTGGGCATACTGGAACACATATAAAAAGTTGACTAGTAGGACACCATTCAGGATGGTACATGGGCAAGAAGTTGTGTTGTCGATGGAATATATTATTCCCAGTCTGCGCATTACAACATTCACAAATATGGTAGAAGAAGATGTTATGGAGGAACGATTGTCGCATTTGGTTGCACTTGAAGAAGATCACTTTATTTCCAATTATCGCTAGCAAGTTCATAAGGCACGTGAGAAGGCATGGCATGATAAGCACATCAGGCAAAAGTTGTTTCGGAAAGATGATTTGGTATTATTATATGACAGCAAGATTGTCTGCCACGAAGGGAAGTTGAATATGCATTGGCTAGGGCCATATATTGTTAAGGAGACCACTAATGGAGGTGCAGTGCGCCTAGCCACACTGAGCGGAGAATATCTTCCCAGGCATGTCAATGGAAGTCGATTGAATCCATACAAGGATGACCCTATGTGCACCAAATGACAATATAGTCGGAGTATTGGATCTGCATAGGCGGGATGGTGGATGCGTAGGAAGGTGTGACGCGCGTGGGGTAGCCGCACAAGGAGGTTGACAGGGTCGCAGAGGTGCCAAAATCTACCTGTTGGAATAGTAAATCTGGAAAAGACACATTTATTACTGTTTAAGGGAGCATCTAGGTTGCATTTAATGAGGGGATTTTTCCAGATTTGGGACCGTTTTTTCATTTATGAAGACACATTAATGCCTAAGGGATTGTTGAGGACATGCCAAAGCTATAAATATGACCTATGGGGTTGCAGTAATTCCCTTTGATTTCTGTGTGAATTATCAACCTTCAATTCTCTGATTTCTGCAGCTTATTCAGTTGCTATGTCTGCTTTGGATCCAGGATTTGAAAAGGAGTTGGGTCGTAGGGGTCTGCCTTACATGATTCCGCCTAGCATGACAGCTACAAGCCCAAGAGAGGTTCTTGTTGCACTAGTCATTAAGACACCTGTGCTTGTAAAGCCTAAGAAGAGTCAGACGTCAGGGACCCGTAAATCCCCCCAGGAGAAGACTCCAAAGCTGCGCTCCACTATAGCTGAGCGCCAAAAGATACCCATGGTAGAGCTCCCTGAGAAAATCTAGGAAGAGGAGGATGTGGTTGAAGTGGCCCCATTCTTGTGGTTTTTGACCTGTGTTGCACCACGCAAACGTCGCCGTAGTTCCAAAAGATTTAGATAAAGTGAGGTCAAGCATTAACATGTATTTAATTGTTGAAAATTTCTCGGTTGAAGGAAACATGACCGCCAAAGTGCCTCAGCTAAATATGGAGGATTGGGACATCTCAGATGTTGATAAGTTTCCCAATAGGGGAATTTTGAGGTATAAAATGGGCCTCCTAAGGAAAATGTACAATCAAAATTCAATTTGCGACAACCAATCACATTTTAGGGCATGGCAGCATCCCTAATGGTTAAGGTGGGATTGCTTGAGTTAAAGGTACTTACTTATTACAATCTCAATGGTGGATAAAAACTCATAGCTAACCATGGTAGTGCTCTAAGTACTTTTAAAGTCATAAAGTAAAGTACTAATAATAAATTTCATTTCACACTTTTTGAATAAAATATTATTATTGTCATTTCATATATTTTGAAAGAAAAAATGCATATCCTTACATAATCTTCATGAAGTTTATACATTTTTTAATAAATATTATATTTGTATATTTTCATATATTTATTTTTAAATTATATATTCATTTCATTTTATTTAATATTATAATTTCAAATTAATTATAAGTTTATATATAAGTTAGGCTAAACTATATTAGATCAAAAGAGAAATTTACATAGGCGTTGGGCTAAGATGGTAAGAGATGTTTAAACAATCCCAGAAATAGCGCAGGTCTCGGGCTCCCTCCTAAGAGGAAACCATGCCCTTAATAACATCAAACAATCATTATTTACAAAGTGTGCCGTGACACGTAGAAAAACAAAAGATTTGTAGTATCTGCTGAAATAACAGAAAACAGAAAAGAGCCGAGCAGTCGCGTAGTCATGGTGTTTCTTCATCGTCCTCTGTAGTAGGGTCCTCCTCCTCGATGTGGCATCCATATTCCTGCGCAATGGCCTCCTCCTTTGCAGACGGCACGCGTGGGGGCTTTGTAGCGGCTGCACAGATGATAGGAGAGACCAGGTACTTAGCATCGGAACTCTCGTCCATAATTCGTTTGAATCCATGATCCACACGTTTTTATCCTCCTTCGAGGCCTCTTGTACCGGGAGAGGCTCGGTTCTACGAGGAGTGGGCGGCTAAGAGTGTGCAATGGTGGACTTCCTGGGGCCTATTCTACCCCTCTGATTCTTCGGAGCTAAGGCGTTCTCATCCTGGGTATGCTAAGACCGTTGTGGCGCTTCCCTATTATGGATACCATAAGAGAAGCCTTCAATGTATTCCAAATGGTTATCATGACCGCGTTGACAGTGACCTGAGAACGCCCCTCTTTAGCTACCCCTGATAGACTTTTGGCTCTTACGCGGAGCCATGGGGGGGAAAATAGGCGGAGAGGTGAAGATTAGTCTAAAAGCGGTGAAGCGCGCAACGAGAGAACGCGAAGAAAATAAGCACAGCGGGGGGTGCACAACAGAGGGTTAAGCTGCAAGGGGGGGCACAAAAGGGTGACTGCCTCTGAAAGCGCACAACGAGATGATTCCAAGGGAGCGTGGAATTCTAGAGGGAGGCGTGCATCCAGGGGGGATGCCGTGGGGGGCGCACAACCTGGATGGAGTTAGTGGGAGCAGTCCCTTGCAGGGTAGCACTAGTAAGGTGGCACGCGAGAGGGATAAAACGCATCAAGGGGAGCACACAGAAGGACTGGAGCAACAACGGAGTGGCAAGGGATGTGGCAGAGAAGGCCCTGGAGGCCGACTGGAGCAGCGAAGGGATGAAAGTATGAGGAGGGACCATGCCTGTTGAAGACCTGTGACAATAGCGCAGATGTTGTGTGATGTTGTGGCATGCTCACAAATGCGAGTTGGGACAAATCACATGGGATTGCATGTGATTCAGTGTATGGAAGAAGATCAGGTGTAGTAGAGTGCCCATGTGAATGATTGCTGAGAGGAGGTTCCGCATCAGGTTAAAGCTGGTTGTGCGGGACATTGTCAGCGTCTGCATGGGAAAAACTGGCTGCACACATTCGTGGCCTATTACCTGCATCCGGGGCTATACATAGATATTATACATATGAAATCAAGATAAATAAAAATGTAACCTTATAATTTTATGATAAATCAAATCTATGAATAATAATATTATATAATTAATAACAATACAAACATATCAAAATTAAAGAAAAAAGGTATATTAGTTTTGTATGATGAAAAAATGTATATTAGTTTTGTATATTGAAAAAGGTATATTAGGTTCAACATAGTTTGGAGCAAAAAAAAAGTCTAAAATTTCAATGTATATAAATATTATATTATACTTATAAATATAAATTAAATCTGTTTCAATATTTTTTTCTCTTTTTTTTTTAATATAAATGTTATAGAGTATATATTATATTCTTTTTTATAGTATATATTCTTTTTTCTTATGTTATAAATCAAATCAATTCAATATGTAATATAAAAAAATACATAAAATAATATTTTACATTTATTATTTTATTTTATTTTATTTTTATATAGTATATTAATTACATGTTATTGTATAATTTAAATAATATAAATTTTAATTAATAATATATTATGCAATTAAGAATTTGTGAATTTATATTTATAATTTATTTTAAGTTATTTAAGTACACACGACAAATGCATTAGTTGTTCAATGATAATGACATTTTCTTGAAAAGCTCATTCGTATTTATACTCACATCAATACAATTTTTTTTACTAATTTTAGTTTGGTACATATTTTAATTGAATTTAACCATGGTTACATGGATTGTAGTGCAAAAAGTAAAATGTAAATTCATAAATATTATTTTATTGTTTTAACTATTATTTTATTATTTCCTTAGGAAGCCTATTTTAGACCTCAAAATTCCCCTAATTTAAGCTTGTGCCTGAGTGCTATCTAGATCATGTGCCCTATGAGAGGGGCCTTATGCGTCTTGAGCTGCAGCGGTGGGTGTTGGGCCTACACAAGGTAGGGCTTCTGAATTTATTACAGGTCCCGCATTTCGGGCACAACCGAATAAATGATATATGTGTGTGCCAATTGCTTGCGCTCATGCATGATGAAGCACTCTAGTTGGGAGAGCGCATACTGATTAATGTCGTGTTGATCCATCGGATCACCGCCCTGCCTGATCAAAGCGTAGATCCTATGGCATATTTTGGATGAAAGGCACAAGAAAAGAGAGTGTCCGAAAAAATCAAAGAAAATTACCAAGTGTCGCGCCATAGTAGAGGCTTTGTAGTCAGCGAAATCAATGGTCCATTTGTTTAGTTTGGGATGCTCATCTTGGCCATGATTTGAAAATGTACACCTAAGGAGGTTCTTGTGCAAGTAATTCCACTTGTAGGACAATGCGAGAAGGGAGTCATATATAATTTGTCTCAGTATTTATGTAAAGAGTTTTTGGAGAATGTGCGCGAAGCACGAGAGGAGGGCAAGCACTTTTGGTACGCTTGGCTCCTGTTGCTAATAGCCCTTATTGGTTGGAAGACACTAAAGGAAACACAGTTTCTTGAGATAGAGCCACAGGTGTACGAAGCCGCGTAATATGTCACACTATGGAATTCTTCCATCCACGCACGCATTATGGAGAAAAAAATATTCTGGGTATTGTTCGATGCCTCACTCTTTCAAGTTGTACAATCAAAACCAAGGTTTTCTCTGACTTTGTACGACCAATACAAAATGATCACATATTTTAAGGCGACCTTCCATAATATGCACATCTGGGCAAAGGGCGCAGTCAAAGGCGTGCAATACGAATTTCCATATCTAGTCACTGAGGACAATTTGTTGCACGTCACTGTAGAGTGGCCACCAGCTTGACTGGAGCCGGGTGCATCAATTTTTATCCCAGAGACGCCGTCCAAGCCTTGCACTGGTACGCAGCCAACTAAGAATACCACAGAAAAAGAGGCCACGCCGACTACAACTGGCGAGACAATTGATTTAGAAACTGACACTGCACCTAAGAAGAATGGTGTCGCGCTAGAATAAATAGGGGAGCGGGTCGAAGCGTATACTTCCAAGGGCACAAAGCATGGTTCTCAGGCCGCAGGAGGAGATAGGAAGAAACATAAAGGTTCTAAGGCCACGGGAAAGGAATATCTAACGTTGGATGAAGATGATTTCAACCAAATAGCTACCATGGTCATGAAAACAATCGAGAACATGTGAACGGACATGGAAACACAGTACAAGGGTGTTCTTGATGAAGTACAAGTTGGTATTCATGAGCTCAAAGTTCAGGTGAGGCTGATTCAGGTGAGCGTTGCACAAGCGAGAGTTCATGTAGCCAGCGCGCAACCACTCAATATTGTCGTACCTGACACCGTGGACAATCGTCTTATTCAAATTCCTTAGCTGACCATCCATGCAGAATCATCCAGCCGGCGCATGAAACTGTGTGGTTACGGGGATATAAATATTTAACTTTTATGTTTTTCCTGAAGGAAAATTCCATTTGATCCATAGTATGATTGTGGATGAGGGCCAGTTCCACGAAGCCCATGCCCACACCACTACAATAGAGTCATAACATTAGGTTGCAGAAGCGCACTAGAAACAACAGACTGCAGAGGAAACATGCTCAATGTGCTGCACTTGAAGAAAGTATCAATCAAGTGTTCAACTATGTGCTAGCAGTCCAGCCACAGCAGCCCCAACGAAAAAGTTAGAAGGGATGGTTGTTGCATTGAAGGCCTTGCGCGCAGAATTTTAAACTGTCCGGGCCGAATTTGAGCACCAAATTGTTGATTTACAATTAAAGTTGCAGCCAAAAACCCCGCCAAAAGTTAGAGGAAAGAGGGTTGTTGAGGTAAAGAAGGCTACTGATAGCATCGTTGCCGTAGTCACACAGTGTGATCAGCTTTTGGATGAAGCCATGGTTGTTTGGACTTCGGTTCAGAATGACCCTATGGTACAATAGCTATGCAATGAGTTGTGCACCAAGGAGCAACAATTTGTTGATATGAAGATGGCGACGCCCACCCTCATCATTGCGCAGCGCCTTGCTCGCCTACAAAAGGGTCAGGTAATTCAGAATGACATTGAGGACCTGCGTCAAAGGGAACAACTTCTTGAGTCAAGGATGCATCTATGGGCCGAGGAGACTCTACAACTGTCGCAAACATTGCATGGCACACTGAAGGCCATTCAACAAATGAAGAGAAGCATTGAACTGGCCACTAAAGGTCCCACTACCAAGAAATTGATAATTGAAGCGCAGGGAGCTGCTGCGCAGAGTCTAGAGATGGTGCTTCCACTGAAATCTTCTATTGTTGCGCTCCAAACCAAGATGAAGGAGCAGACCCCATAGTGACTCGGGACAAGTTACAGGTTTGTGTTGGGGGCCTATTGGAGTGAGTCCCCTTGGGGTACATGTTTAAGTATATTTTTGTATAATTTTTCATATGTGCGTTGCGCGGAAAGGTCAAGGGGCTTTGGGGTAGATCAAAGTCTCTCTTTTATGTAAATGGGTTGTAAGGGTAAACTACGAGCCTCAAACGATGGTTTGAGACCATAGTATCTGCACGCTAATATTGATATAAATAGATAGATCGAGTCTAAGTAACAAGTCATTTATGTTTTGATGTAAGCAAGTGTTTTATGCGTATGTGATATAGTTCTTAAGTGTGGGTTTTTTGGTAGAAAGGCTCCCATTGGTTGTGTGCGCAGAGACCTATTCCTGGCTGTGTGCGGACTCTGCTGGCTATGTGCACGGAAGGGTAATTGTAAGGGAAAAGCCTGTTTGTACTGAACTGCTGAAATCTAATATGAAGACTGGTTTTGGCAAAGCATTGTGTTATCTATTTACTATTTATGCTTTGAGATCGCTTACTTCTGTTATGATTAATTATATCTGCACAAGTATATCTGATCTTCATGCATAAATATATGTTGATGGTTGAATACCTGAATAAATCTGCTTAAGTAAATGTGCATTACATAGATCTGGTTTTGTTATTATATATCTATGACAAAGTTGATCTGCGATCCATCGATTATGCGTTATCTATGTCTGCAACTAGTCGATCTTATAAGTATTGTTCTGTATTTGCATGCATCTGTTCTCGATTTATAATAAGTTTTGCAATCAACCTGTTTAGGGCCACAACAATATTTTCTTCTGTCAGGCGGAAACCTCGAAGCCGACACCACCCCCCCCCCCCATGCTCGCTTAGGTGAGACTCTTATTCACACAAGGTGTCATTTCGAAAGACCCGTAGCGGAGGTGGTTTGGTTAAAGGCACGATAAACTCTGAACCTGGGTCAAGACCCCTCAAGCCAATCGATATACACTTCAACCCTTGTCTATTCTTGAACCAAAATTTTCAATATGTGGATGGAAGGAAACAATAAAACATGCCTTTTTTGTTTTGTTATGTGCTTAATCAACTGATGATTAGGCACGTAAAAATTGTAGATAAATATTCCCCTCCCATATTACCTAGAAGGCTTCCCTCCTTGGGGAGCAACTTCCTCAAACCATTGATATTTGAATAGCTTCATAACTTATTAGAATAAGAGTATTGTTATTCATTTCAAAAACAAAGAAACAAGTATTTATTCAACAATTTTAAGCTTCATAAAACATTTAAACAGTTTAATGAAGTATTTTTTTGTGTTAATGTTGCATATTTTATTTTTTATTTTTTCCTTGGTGCATACAAGTTGAAAAGGATATGACACATTTTCACTCATTAATTGAGTACGTGAAGCAGTTGCATGTATGATTAATAAGATCATCTTGTAAACACTCCTACTTGATATACCTAGTCTCACATATTTGACCATCTATGACATTGTCCTAGTAAAGGTATTCAAGAGCACTGACACTAGTCCACATATGGCCTTCTCTACTTGTCCCTTTAAATATCAAGTGCTTGACTTTGGATATTTCCAAATCTAAGCAGAGAATAACATCCCAAATAAGAGTACAAAAAATGATAAGTGGAAACCTATCATTATTAGCTTGAAGTTGGCTATAGAAAGATGGCATAGATCCCCAAAGATAACTCACCTCCCATCAAGCATGATCCTTACTACTATATTACTCCTAATATTCTCTATATAGTTTATTTACCCTATTTTCCTATTTATGTGATGGAAAAAATCTATATTATTAAAATAAAATATATAAAATACAAAATTTTAAAATCTTAAAAAAAAAACATTGATAAACCCATCTCATCTCTTCATATATAATAATTATGTGTGTAACTTTATTTTAACTTAAAAATTACAACTATAATAAGTTAGATATCTAATCTCTTCATATATAAGAAGGGAAACTGTGTAGCAACAGTCCCTGCCAATAAGAGGCTACTTTATAAAAACAATACTAAAGTATATATGAAAACACAGCGTCGGATTGCTTGCAACACATCTTTCAAATCTTAGTGCCTTGCCTCGCTTAGTTCAGGGTGATAGTTTTTTATCATCTAGTATATCTGGAAGGCATAATTGTCATTAGAGATTAGAATTAAGGTGCATTGCATGTAGAGATTGGGTAATCTTTAGGAGTCCATATAACTCGACATTAGATAGGTGCATCAATGAGATATATTCTCATGAATGATTGCAAGTATTTTCCTCTTCTATAGTAGGGGACAATTCCCCAATTATTGAAACTTGTGCATAAGGGTGCATTAGTTATTAGGTTTTTAAGTTATGCAAGGAGGTGGATCACTTGGATGAGTAGGATTTATTGTAACCTCTATTTTCTTGGTTTATGAGATAAAGTAAAGGAGGTTCACAGATACATGTATTTTAGGAGTCGGATAATCCACGATTTCAACAAATTGGTCTTGTAATTCTCTTCATTAGTAATAGAGATATGTGCGATTAAATACATAAATATGTTTTCTCTTACCCTTTACAGAAGTCCAAATTATGCAGATTTAGTATCTTTCTTGCTCATTTCTCGATATTGTTGTAGTGTCTTTCGGTCGAGGTAATGATTTTGTTTTAGTTAATCTCAAATATGATTTAAGATAAACTGATTTTTAGTCTTGATAGGAGGTTTAATTAATTTCTAAAAAAATAGATGGAGCAAGGATACTATACCCCTGACAATTATGATTATCTCAAATATGATTCCACAAGGCCAAATCATATGGTGAAATAAGATGATATTTCAAAAATTGGTACCATTTCCAAAAATCTATATAAGTGGGAATGAATGAATATGGTTTATGAAATAAAATTCCATTTCTTCCATTTCTAAATATATGTAAAAACATGCTTTTCGTTGTGAGCCATTATTTCAAAGCTTCTCAACTTTTTATAGGTGTTGCTTTCTTTGTTGCTGGGGTTTCGTTCTAAGCTTTTGATGCTGTTGATGCAGCGCAAAATTGAGTATTTTTTACACGAGGTAACTCGACATCAAGGTAGGGGTCTTTTTAATAGTGCCTCTCAAAGGTATTCTATTCTAGGATGAATAGGTTATAAGTAAGTGGGGGTGAGCCAACGAACCAAGGATCAACCCTTGGGAGTGCTTTGGGTACCAAAGCCATCTAGTCGGGCAACAAAAAAGAAAGCAACACCTGCAATAGCTAGGATTATGGTACCCATAGCGGTGGAGGCAGGAAATTTCGAGTGAAGTGGCCAGAGATGACCCCCCACCTTGCTCATCTACGGATAATCATGTTTGCTAACTTTCACACTGATTTTTCTAAGCTGAATAGTGCCATGTTTCCATAATTTTGTAGTGATATGAACCTGCAGCAATGGGAATGTGCTCGGATATGTTTTTAATTGGAAGCAAGATTTATAAAAACATATCTTGCATACAAAATTTTGATCCGTTGAGACCAGCGTGAATGGATACTTCTGAAAAAAAAAATTGTGCTTTGAAACAAATTTTGTGATTTTTGAACTTGCTTGGATGTATGATGGTGTGAATAAACCTCTCTTAGAGAGAATCCAACGAAAACTAGTTGTCGCCACATATATTGAAGTGGCAGGTTGTGATGTAGAGACGTCTGCCACGCATTTGGTAACACTCTAAACTATGGGAAGTCTTATACGGATGAGTCATTAAAAAAAATCTTTTATCCGATAACCAAATGTAGTTGGGACATAATTTAATCGCTTTCTATGGCTTTGGCATAAAGCTTTATTGAGAAAATTATGTCTAATACACTATGTCGTTTTAGTAAAACATTAAGCTAATTATTATCATATTAAATGATATATACTTCAACATTAAGATAATCACTATCTTACTATCATATGAACCTGTTTTTTACTTAACACACCTCTGTATTTTACTGAAAAATTATTCTTTGTGTTTTCGGGGTAGCCTTCACAAAAACCTTAGCGACCTCTTGCATCTATAGAGGAATTGTAGAGATGTTGTTGGATTTTTCCTCTGCTAGAAAATAATCACTCATCACTCCACAAATGCCTTCCCAAGTGCCTCCAAGGAATGAGAAAAATGCAAGGAAATAGAAATATGAGTCATTTCTGATTTCTTCGTCTGCTACAAAAAAATCACTCATCACTCCATAAATGCCTTTGAAAGTGCCTCGAGAGAATGAGGAAAACACAAACAGCCATGGAAGAGGATTAAGAACCGACATATGGTTATGTGGCACAGATTTGGTGGCAATGGCAATGCGCAACTGGTGTAACAATGATGGCAGTTAATTGCATTGGCAACAAGCAGTATGTTCGTAGCAGTCGGTAGTAACAAGTGTAATAACCATTTCAAATCTTTTGAAAAAAGGTTTATGCAATGTCGCAGCCTTAAAAAACAAACATTGCGTCACTTTGGATAAAATAATTTCACGAAAAAAACACTTAAAATATTTAAAAAACTTGTGATAAAAATACATTCCAACCTTCCTTTAAAAACGAACTTTGGATAAAATAAATTTGGCTTAAGTTATGGAGAATTTGCCTCGAGGGAAGTGAGGTTTCCAATAAGAGGTATGTTTTAAAACATTGGTTAAATTTCGTTGAACCTTGCTGAACCTAAAGTGCCATCAAGAAAAGTAATATAAATTCAACGACCATCGATCGCTATAGTCCCTCTTTTTCCGTAGGCAAGGACTAATAATTATGTGTAACTTTCTTTTAACTTAATTTTATTATCATTTGAATTTGTCGTCCAAAATCCTTGATTTTATCATTTGAATATGTTGTCCAAAAGCATTGATTTTTTATTAGCTCTTCCGATGGAGTGCCTTTTTAAACATGTAATTGGATTTTTTTTCTTATTTGTGTGACATGACTCCAGGCACAAATTTAACAACGCATACACATAGCTTCCACAACGTATAAATTATGATTTTTTTAATTTATGAATTACCAAATTTAAATATTTAATTATATTTATTATTTCGATATTATGTTTTATATATTTTGTTACTTTTTATTATAAATGAAAAAGTAATGTTTTATTAATATAAATTTTATGTTTTTGGGGAGGCTCGAGCGGGAGGGGTGCTATTAAATCTCGAATAAAAGGCTGAATTAAAGTTCGCATAGGGCCTTGAAAAAGCCACGAATAACCAAGTTAAAGCACTCTCTCTCTCGCAAGGATTGAAAATCTCCATTTCCATAGATATCAAGAATTTGGTCATTGTTGGTGACTCGTTGGTGATTATCCAATAGTGTTTGAATCTCTCTAAACATGAGCACCTCATGGAGTCTGAATCCTCTCCAATCCTCATAAGGATAATGGACCTACTTAGGAAAATATAAAATTTTAAACATTTTTGTGTAAAAAGAGCCAACAACCATGTGGTAGACGCTTAAGTCAACATCTTAGTGGAGTTATAGCAAAGGTCCATAATAATTAACATCAATCACAATATATGTCATGCCCCATAATGCAGTTATATAACATAATCTTCGTGGAGTACAACTGGGGTACGGGAACTCATAATATAGTGCGGGAATTTTAAGTTAGACAACATACAAAGGACACGATGGAGAGATTTGGGGGAAGGGACAGGTGGTTAGGAGTTAATGAATAGGTGGGAACATGATTGGAAGGTGGCCAAATACCATGACAGGTGGCTATGTGACCTTTGGTTGTTCTCCTGGTTATTTAATTTGCATTCAGTTGAAGGCAAGTTTGGTACCATCACTCTTCCATTCGAGAAAGATTCGACGATCATGGAGATGGAGGGAAGTGGCGTTGTAATGTTACAGAGACGAAAACCATTTATGGTTGATAATATTTGGAGGAGTGTTGGGAAGGACAAGGCTCCTATTTATAGCGGATGGCGGAGGAAAAGCATCCATAGGATATCTTTGGTGCAGAGGAGAATTGCTAAGAAGATGGCTTCTATGAGCAATGGCAGTGGCAGCGATGCGACAGAGTCTGGCTTAGTGGGAGTATTGGGGATGTAGTGGATAGCTCCTATAAGAAGGTGACCAAGGAAATCACCAAATAAATTAATGAAAATATGGCAGTTGTTTGCTCTTAGTTTTCTGATCTGGGAAAGGGTATGGCACTGATCCATAAATCCATGGAACTCTTTACCACAATTATCATGAATTTACGTCATAATGTAGAGAATATCAAAGTGAATGTGGAGAAAGCTACCGTGGGTGTGCTGGAAGAAGTCTTCGGTTGTAGGGATGGATTTACTCATTGATTTGTAAGTAATGCTAGCTTTTTTGTTCATGGTTTGGAACCTGGGGCTGGCGGTCTAGAGGAACTGGGAATGCCTCCTAGTGAGGCTATGCGAGAAGGTGAACCTGGAAGTCGCAGTTAGTGATTGTTTCACCTTTTTTATTTCTATGTTTTGTTGAGTAGTAGCATACTGTGGAGTTTTCTAGATGGTTTACAATACAAAGTATGTAAAAAATATGTATGTGAATAATAGAGGTAGCAATAGGGTCTCTCTTCTTGTTAATTTGCTGATCAAATTTGAGCCTAAGAGCTCCATGTTTGTAAGGGACCTGACTTGTTTCCAGTTTTATTAATGAACATTGCTACCGGTTCCTTTATATATATATATATATATTCCATGTTTTATTTTAATATTCTCCTTTCCCATCATAATCATACAGTAAAACTAAATCAAATAAAAATTATGTGTATATTTTATATTATTATGTCACTACTTGCATAATGACATCTAGGATCAATGGAGTTGGATTAATTTGACCATAATATAGAAATTTTTGATGTTTTATATAGTTAACATTGAGATTTTTTGATAAAATTTTCAGTGACGCCAGCCCGCCGCTACATCTCCAGCTACTGGTTTCGAGGGTGAACACCATCCTTGTGAAAAAACAATTTCTTTTGTATTTATTACATATTGTCCTTGGTAAACGTTGCATTTACAGAGCTGATTTGTTGAAGCTTTACACCATGCCTTTATTATCATTACCACTCTTCCAGACCTGGATGCCCATTCCATTGAGTAAAACTAGGTCCCCATCACTTTGAAACTGCAACTGGGCTCCATTGTCGACTGGGGCACATTTGACTGCAGTCCATAAGAGAGTTGTATAAATTATACAACATATATGTATATCATGGATTCAAATCGATTTAACAATATACTAAAGCTAGATATTGAATCGATTCTACAAATCACTTGCAGAAATTAAACACAATCGCCAATTACATGAAGCAAAGAAAGAATCAAATCAAACCACAACATAGATAATTTCCCAGGGAAAGATTGCTGATCAAAATCCCACTATCTACTATTGTATATTCAACATGGATACATGAAAGAAATACAATTCCCTCTCCTCATAAGAGTCTCCATAACTCAGCTATCTGTCTCACACTGTCCTCTGCAAAAAGTGAACAATACTTAGCCAATTTCAACCCTCCTAACAACCTGCCTTGCTCATGAAATTCATGAGGAATTAAATCCCTAAAGAATAGGAGATTTGGCCTTCCTTAATTGCGCTGAGTATCATGGGAAATCAAAAAAAATGTTTGGGTGCATGGGTGCAACCCAATAATTCTACAACTGATAGTCAACATCCCTTTCACCTAGATCTCAACTGGGTCTCCACTGGAACTGACATGCATGCAACTAATAATAGTAAATCCTTAGTTGCATGTGAGATCACTGATTGTGAATTAGATAATATTTAATTCACTTGATCTCTTACTAGTGTATCTAACAGCTACAACTAGCACAACTGAGTTAAACTTATTACAACTTGTATTAACTAATGCACCACTGCAATTCGAACTCTGTTAAAACTACAATTACTCTGCACGCCTCACCAACTACCCTCAACTTGAAATTCATGAGTTAATTGAGTTTATCACACTCAGTTAACTATTACAAGTTATTTTGAGATTATATTACATTTTATTGTCCATCTTAATTAAGGGATAACTAAAATAGACATGCACCAAATTTAGCCCACACCAATGTAGGTGCTACTAAGACCTGTGCTCCCATACTAGTGTAGGTGTTGCTTGGACCTCTTGGTCCCACACTAGTGTAGGTGTTGCAATTTCTTGTTGAAATTCAACACTCCCTCTAAATAAGAAAGGTATTATCCTTCGCCCTGATCCTGCCTCTATGGTATTCGAATTTGCTCCTAGTGAGCACCTTTGTCAGAATATTTGCATCCTGATCTTCCATGGGAATGTATTGAAGTAGCATTATGCGCCTTTGCACACAATATCTAAGATGGTGGTACCAGGTATCAATGTGCTTGGATCTATCATGAAACATAGGATTAACTGAGAGTTTAATGCAACTCTAGTTATTAAAATGTATCACTATCGGATCCATCTGAGAACCAAACAAACCAACCAAGATCTTTCTCATCAAGATGGCCCCACATGCAGCTTGAATTTCTGCCATGAACTATGCCTTGGTTGAACTAAGTGCCATGGATCACTACTTCCTATTGTACCAAGAAATTTTTATCGATCCAATGCTAAAGATGCCTCTTGATGTGCTCTTTCTGTTTGATGGAATTCTTGCCCAATCTACATCCGTGAAGCCTAGAAGCTCCACTCCCTCTGTCCGTTTGTACCATAGACCATACTTTGATGTGCCTCTGAGATATCGTAAGACATGCTTCCCCGAATTACAAAAGAGATTGGTAGGCTTAACCATAGCTTGACTCAACTGGTTAACTGCGTAGCAAATGTTTGGTCTCATGTTCACCAAATACATTAGTGAACCCACTAAATGTTTGTAGACAGTAGCATCCACTACTTCTCTAGAATTAGCATTCTATTTCCTCCAATTTCTTGGAAGAGGAGTATCCATGGGTTTTTATCTCTCCATTTGAAACTTACCCAACATCTCCTTTGCATACTTTCCTCGAGGTACAAAAATTTCACCATCCCATTGCCATATTTCCAAGCCAAGGAAATAAAAAAGGAGTCCCATTTCCTTCATTTCAAATTCTCTTGCAAGGTCCTCTTTGCAAGAAAGTGTCATCTACTCATCACCTGTCAAGATTAGATCATCTACATAAGGTACAATAATTAAAACCTTACCATCAACCACAATCTGGTATATTTTTGCATCAACTTCACCTTTGGTGAAGCCCAACCTGGTGAAATAGTTGTTAATCAGTGTGTACCAAGCACGAGGTGCTTGCTTTAGCCCATACAATGCTCGCTTGAGTTGGCACACATGCGACTCAATGTAAAATATTTCAAAACCTTTTGGATGCTCTATGTACACTTCCTCCTCAATAACTCCATTGAGGAATGCATTTTTCATATCCATATGATGAATGCACCACCCCACCATATATGCTGAGATTGCAAGGACATATCTGATGGAAGAATACCTTGCCACTGGTGTAAAGGTCTCTTCATAGTCAATCCCCTCAATCTATGAGAATCCCCAACCCACAAATCTGGCCTTGTACTTCTCCTCACTCGCATCAATAGCTTGATTTACCTTGTAGATCCATCTAGATCGAATCGTTGATTTGTTGACCGGTCTTGGGACTACCTCCCATGCATTGTTCTTGACATTGGAGTCATACTCCTATACCGTAGCATAAATCCAAGTTTGTTGTTGCACTGCTTCCTCAAAGGAATATAGTTCAGCCACAATACATTTGCTCATAAGAGCCATGTATCCAGTAAAATTTTCAGGATACTGTCTCTGTCTGTGCAGTGAAGTAGGGGCTCCTACATTCTTTGCTGCATCAAGTCTCAATCTATCAGCTTGCATGGTGTGCCTTCTGCCATTTCTGATGGATGGATCTACATGAGTGTTTTCCTCCACTCCATGATCCTCCACATGTGGTTTATCCACATCTCGAGGTTCATTCTTGGGAACCAATAGTTCCTCCTCTACATGCATGTCCAGCTCCCTCTCAAAGGAAAATCGCATGGCTTTCTCCTCATTAAATGTTATATCCCGTCGCACAACAGTCATTCTGTTGTTTGGAAAATACACTCGATACTTATGGGAAGTTTTAGTGTACCCCACAAATATCCCAATCTCAATTTTTTGTTCCAGCTTCTTCCTAGCGTCTTTGGTAACATGCACAATATAGATGAGCCAAAAATCTTAAAATGTGAAACATCAGGTTTCTTACCAGTGAAAGCCCCTTCAGGTGTACTCATGCCAAGTATCTTATGAGGACAACGGTTCTGCACAAATACCGTTGTGTTGCATGCCTCCGCCCACAAATGAAATAGTAGGCCTTGATCATGCAACATCGCTCGTGTTGCACACACAATCGTTATGTTCTTTCTTTCAAAAACCCCATTTTGTTGTGGCTTATGAGGTGCTATCAATTCTCTTCGAATTCCTTTTTTTATGCGGAATTTCTTGAACTTGTTAGAGATGTACTCACCACCACTATTGCTCCTAAGAGCCTTCATTTTCTTCCCTGTGTCTTTCTCCACCAGTGCTTTAAACTCAAGAAACTTTGAGAATGTTTGATCTTTCTTCTGCATGAAGTAGATCCAACACTTATGAGAAAATTCATCAACAAATATCACATAGTAATTATGTTTTTTTGTTGAAGCAATAGAGAATGGTCAACACACGTCTGAGTGGATTCGCTCAAGGATTTCCGAAGCTCGGTTTTCCGTCTCATGAAAGGCGACCTTTGCATACTTCTAGATGGTAAACCCCTTGCATGTGTCTAACTGAGCAAGTGTTCCCATTGGAATTCCTGTAGAAATATTATACATGACTTTCAAGGCTCCATGGTGTAGATGGCCCAATCTCCTATGCCATAACTTACCCTCGTCCTGACTCACCACTTTTTTTGCCTTACCCACCATTGCTGCACAACCATATACATCAAGTTTATAGAAATTCTTAAATTGAATCCCTATCTTCTTGGCTTGCCCTGTTGTTTTGTGTCGCATGAAAAATTTACCTTCACTGAAAACAACATCATAGCCTCTATCCTCCAACATTGCAACTGAGACCAAATTTTTCTCTAAGCTTGGTACATGCATTACATATTTTAATTAATAGGGTTTACCTAAATGTCTCTGAAAGGTAATGGTACCAATACTGGTAGCACTTTACAATCCGTCATCACCCATTTTGATATGCATCTAGAGGTCCTTCTCCTCCAAGCTACTGAAAAGTTCCTTGTCTCCTATCATGTGAAAGGAAGCACCACTATCCAAGTGCCACATCGAACCCATTGCACTTCACACCATGCATGCAATGAGTGAGAATTTAAGCTCAAATTTTGAGGCCAAAGCCTCACCAGATGCAAATCCCAAAGTCTTCTTGTTCTTATTCATTTGTGGTCAATTTGTGGGATAATGCCCATGCTCGTGACAGTGAAAACACTTCACTTTGGACATATCGCACTTCTTGCCATCTTTACCCGACTAAGAATTGGAATAAAATTTATTTCCTTTCCCCTTATTCACCTTGGAAACCAAAGCACAATATTCTTCATCATCATGCTTAGATGAGGATCCATCTCTGAAATTCCGTCTAAACTCCTCTTGCACCAAAAACAGCCATAGTCATTCCCAATCTAGAAATTTTTGCCTTCCATTGACAGAGTCTTCATAACTATGCCAACTCTTGGGAAAGCCTAGAAGAGCTAGGCTCACCAAATCATCATCTGCGACTGTTATTCAAACGCTCTACAGCTCATCCCAACATTGGAAAAACTTTGTTAGATATGTTGGAATGGTGTCGCCCTTTTCCATGTTGATCTTCCTGAGCTTGTCTTTTAGCGCCAATTACCTATGGTCGTTGCTTCTTTGAAATAGATCTATAAAAGCTTTCCACATAGCATATGGTGTCGATTTTACATGGAGACTTGAGACAATGTGGTCTCGTACTCCCTTCAACAAGATCCTCCTTGCCTTTGCAACTGTCTTTTGTGAGGCATCAAGATTTGCAACATCTATCACAGTGGGTTTAGGAATGTCATTGTCGATGAATTCCTTCAAGCCATTATCTTCGAGGACTACCTTCATCCTGTATTTCCAATAAATATAGTTAGAGTTTCCCTCGAGTGCATACTCCAATCTCAATCTATTGAAATCCATTTCGATCTTGAATCACCTGTAGCACCAACAAAGTCTTCTGCAAATTCGAATTCTATTCAGTCACAAACTCAGCTTCTTCTTTACTGCAGTAATTTCCTGTGCTCTGATACCATGTAGTAATTATACAAGATATATGTATATCATGGATTCAAACTGATATAACATTATACTAAATCCATATATTGAATCACTTCTACAAATCACTTGCAAAAATTAAACATGATCGCCAATTACATGAATCAAAGAAAGAATCAAATCAAACCACAACACGGATAATTTATCGGGGAAGGATTGTTGCTCAAAACCCCACTATCTTCTAGTGTATATTCATTATGGATACATGAAACAAATACAATGCCCTCTCCTCACAAGAGTCTCCAACACTTAGATATCTATCTCACAATGTCCTCTACAAAAATTGACCAATACTTAGCCAATTTCAGCCCTCCTAACAGCCTGCCTTACTCACGCAATTCATGAGGAGTGCAATCCATAAAGAATAGGAGATTTGGCCTTCCTTAACTGCGATGAGTATCATGGGCAATCCAAAAAAATGTCTGGGTGCATGAGTGCAACCCAATAATCCTACAACTGATAGTCAAAATCCCTTTCACCTAGATATTAACTAGGTCTCCACTGGAACTGACATGCATGCAACTAATAATAGTAAATCCTCAGTTGCATGTGAGATCATTGATTATGAATTAAATAATACTTAATTCACTTGATCTCTCACTAGTGTAACTAACAGTTACAACTAGCACAATTGAGTTTAACTCACTTAATTGAGTTAAATTGATTACAACCTGCATTAACTAATGCACCACTGCACTTCGAACTCTGTTACAACTAAAATTACTATGCATGCCACACCAACTACCCTCAACTCGAAATTCATAAGTTAACTGAGTTTATCAAACTCAGTTAACTATTACAAGTTATTTTGAGATTAGATTACATTTTATTATCCATCTTCATTAAGGGATAACTAAAATAGACGTGCACCAAATTTAGCCCACACCAGTGTAGGTGCTGCTAAGACCTATGGTCCCACACTAGTGTAAGTGCTGCAATTTCTTGTTGAACTTCAACAAGATGGTTCCATTTATAATATCGAAAAAGGGGATGCCCACAATGTAGAGTCTTTCATTTCCGCTGTTGTAAAATCCAAAGGTGAAGTTGTTGTTCAGAGAGGACCATAAGTGTGAACTATCTTAAGATCTAAGGATGGATCCTAGCTTCACCTTTGCACAAACTACACCAACATAGATGGAATTTAATGTAAGGCAGAGCAAATAATATGGCATTGAAAATTTCATTGTTAGACAGATACGATAGCCAAATGATCTGAGTATGAATGTTAGTTTTTTTGTGCTAATTTCATTTTCAGATTTAAAATTTATTTGTCGATATTATGCTTGCTGTACATAGGTTTCCTTGTTGCTTATGTGTGTCAAACAGGTAATTTAACTAAGTTTTATGAGTGAATTCAAAATAAAGAATGAAATTAAAATGTTGAACAACAACAACATAAAGAACATCAAACCATCACAATTGATCCATCAACACAGAGTTTTGATGAAGGAGTTCACCCCTCCTGGGCTACATCTCCTTGGTCCAACTTCCATGGCTTAGGCCTTTGTATTAGCCCAGGAGATGTAGCCCAGGAGGGGTGAACTCCTTCATCAACACAGAGTTTTGATGAAGGAGTTCACCCCTCCTGGGCTACATCTCCTTGGTCCAACTTCCATGGCTTAGGCCTCTGTATTAGCTCAATAGTGAAAAATTTCTCTTTACATGCATCAAATTCTCCTGAAACATAATCAAATGAGTTTAGAATGTCGAAATCTATCAGAAATGATTATTCATTCACTCCATTTGGCCTTCAACTGATCTAGGCATGGCCTTACTTCTTGGTGGCTCTAGGCTTCAATTTTATTCAAAGTGACAAAAACACCTGTATAATTTCTCCTCTACTTCTGCAACCTATTCCAATGTGTTCAGAGCATGCCAATCTGCTAAAAATGACTCTTCCCGATCCAAAATTAGTCGAAAATTGCTCTAGATATGGTTCATTCAAATTTTCCCTAGAATCCTCCTCCAAATCTGGAGAAGACTCGAGATAAGTTCAACAAATTGGTGATTCCCGCGAAATTTGGCGGCTCTTCCTAAAAGTCCACCATTTTAATTTGGGAGTTTAATTAGTTTAATCGCAGATTAATAATGGATAATCACAGTTTAATGCACACTAAGTGCATTTATGATGGTCGGTGGTCGACGGTCATGTGGAAGGTCACAGTTTAATGCACACTAAGCCCCCTCCCTTCTGCCATCAGCGATCCGTGTATACTGCAAATATAATTTGGGTGTAGAGGCTATACAAGTCCCACCCCGTAGTTTGTTGGTAAAGCCGTGGTAACGTTTGGGGGGAGGTCACGGGTTCAACCTTGACCTTCGCCCCTATACATATATTTTACCACATTATAAAATACGCACTCCAACCTTTGGAAATACATTACACATATGCTCCGTCCAATCCCTAAGGTTTAAAACCTTTGGAATGTGATATACCAATATATAAACTTGGACTATGGTTTAAGATGCCAATCAGACTTTTATATATAGTATAACCCATAGTTTTGACCTGTTATAAATAATTTTGACCACAAATAATAATTTGACCATAGGATATGAAATCCGAAATCTGAACCCACCAATGAAATTCAGAGCATAGGATATTAATCATGCCACCATATAAAATTGAAATTCGAACTTAAGAGTTGGAGAGGGTCCACAAGAGGGGGCACGTGGCGGCTCCTAGCTGCACCACATGTCAACGTCTGGTTGGGTTGTCCTTCGTATAAAAAAAAATAGAATTCAACCTTAGGAGGACATTGAGAAATTTCACCTTCTCAAACCCAAACTGGAGAATCTTGTTGTGACACTTTTCACAATGCCACTAGGCATAAAATGAATAATATTCCCTGCATGCTGACTGGGCTGCTATGTCATCAACCTGTAATTGTTCTGCAATTTTTTTATATTTAAATTTGCATGTTTTGAATCGTGGTCAGCAGGCTATAACTTCTTTATTCGAAGTCGGTTTTCGACGAAACGAATTGCGCTGGATTCCTGGCGACGAGCTGATCGTTTTAGTTTAGTTTCCAATCAATTATGAGCACTTATATTTTTTAACTTATATACTGAGCCCTTGATTACTAGAACTAATCTTTGTAACAAATACAGATTGATAAACATAGTTATGAATTCACATTGCATTTTTTTAAGTGGCTCGTACATTCCCAAATTCATTCCCATGAAAAATTACCAAACGTTTCCATATGTCAATCTATTTTTGGGAATATTAACGTCCCAATAGGAAGCAGTTGCAGATAATAATTTTGTCAATATTTTTTTGTCGAAATCGCTAGCAGAGGTGACTTGCCACTACAGTTTCTAGGGGTGCGAGTCAGTAATTATAGATAATAGAAAGTTGTAAGAAAAAGATACTTGTTCATGGGAGACTATTAAATTAATGTTTTTAGACTCTAACATCGAAGACAGTTCATTAAAACATTGAAGTACGAAAAAATATAGAAAATTATGCGGATCGAACCAATTATTTGTATGTTGTAAATATTTAGATATACCATGATAACTACAAAATGTTTGTGGTTGACAGTCCATTACACGTTTTAAATAAATGATAATTTCAACATTAACATGGAGGTTCATATTTCAAAGTCAAAATACACACAAAATTAGTGAGGGATATTTGTGATACAACGATTGTGTGTATCGAATCAATATGCGTTGTTGAATCCATGTTTGAAGGATTCATATGAGGAACATGATATCTGTTAAACGGTCTATGGTGGATATAATATCCTTTAACCTTTCATATAACGATTTTATACGAAACTATAATTTTAATTTGGATCTGGATCGTTCGCATGGTACAGTCTCGGGATCAATAAAACACAATTCGATTGATGATAAGTTATTTAACGTGTATATTTTTAATTAACTATTTTCAATGTTATTTTTTTATTTAACAATTCTCATATATATTGGTTGGAATATTTTGCAAGTTATTTCAAAATTGTTTATAAATTTTATTTTGAATTATGTGAACATAGTGAGATTAAAAATTAAAATAAATTTTGATAATAACTTTTTTATTATAAATTGTTTAAAAGGTTTAGGTTTTATGTAAAAAAAAATCGAGAAACTACAATAAACGTAAATTTCCATCGAAACGAAGTTTCAAATTGTATGTTCCTTTCTATATCTTAGGATTTCATGATTAAGATTCGGGATTATAAAACCCTTTTGCAAATACAATCAGAGTTATGATATGCCAAGGATATTTGGTCTTTGCATAGGTATTCTAGAAACAAAACAAAAAAAAGGCGAATGTGACTATCATCATTTCAATTGAATAACCACAAACATTGACATGCCACCACATGGATCTTGTTTTAAAAAGAAAATATATAAAGAATTTTATTCATTCTTATTGACAAACTAGCTAATTATTTGATATAGTCATGTATGGTCATGATTTAAGTGACTTTATATTTTTTCTAGATTATATAAATTGTATGTTTGTGTGGGTGGGTGGGTGTGTAATTTGATAAAATCCATTATTAGTAATGTACTTTCGAAGAATAACATTATAAAATAGATTGGATGATGGCATTTTATATGATAAAGCAAGTTTGAATTTGTTAGGCCAACTGCAACCGCTAGTTTTGAGGTCTTCTTCGTTAAAGGGGAAGCTGATGTCAATGTGGCTCCTCTCCCTCTCATTAAAAGAGTAATTAATTATTTAACAATGTTTTTATGTTAATGAATATAAGTAGTGGCTTAAGGACAATATGGTGGCGTCGTCGTCAACAAGGCAAACTTGGAAGGAGATTATCTGATGATATATTGAATTAATGAGGTCTTGGATGTATAAATGTACCGCACGTTGTCAGTCACTGAGGCATTTATTGTAAATACGAAGTTTCCCTTTGTTGTTTTGGCGGGCGGGATGCATAGAGTTCACTAAAATGTTTGAATTTTATTTCCATATTTTCTTAGAGATATTTACATACATGGGTTTTGAATGCCCTCTTATGTGTTTCTAGGTCATTTTTTTTATCAGTCAAGGTTTATCGTCATCGCTCCATTCTTTTGCTCTGCAAGGTTTCCAAGAAATTCCAATTGTCACAAAACCCCATGCCCTTGTTAGGTTGTCAATAAGCAAAAACTTTGTTTCAACGAAGCAAAATTCCATACTTGCAATTTTGCAAGGTGGGAGTGATTTAGAAGGTATTTTACCTTGCGTTGCTCTTAGTTCATTTTTTTTGAGTTTGTTGAGTTGTTATTTTTGAATCTTTGTTCCATGATTATTAACTAAATTTGTTGGTGTCCCAAAATGTCCTATTTTCACCCTTTTCCCATCATAAAACCCCAACCTTCTACCTCTACTTCATCTCCTTAAACCACTTCTATCTCGCACTAGTCCAAGAAAAGCTACCTATTTCCACAAATGCTTCATTATTCATGTTTAGGATTTATTAGGTGTTTAATTAATTATTTTTAATAGATTTCGTGCCTTTAGTAATGTCTTGTAACTTATTTTTAATTCCTATAATTATTTGATAAGGTTAAGGTATTAATCGTACTGTAACTTGATCTAGTGTAGGAATCTTCCTGCACCTCTGCCGGCAAACACCTGTCCCGAGATCTCTGCAACTGTCCATTCGCGCGGGCACCTTGCCACGTCGCTTAGATTAGTTGCAAATATCCGGAGATCGAACTGAAGCGGAGGATTGTCAAATATTATGTTGAAGATACGGTCCATGACCAACGTTTTGTTCGCATCTTGATATAGCTGAAAGGCTTAATTTTGTAAATTCGTTTGGTAGGCAGTCGACCGAGAGGCCTGATTTGGGAAACGACTGTGTAGATTTGTTATGGCCACGAGTCAAGGACTGTATATAATGTAATCCGTAGGTAGGACTAGGTTAGCGATAGCAATTGATAACAATTCTGGTGATAAAGATTGTAATTTTGTTGTCGCCCAAGTTTTGGGCTAAACTCGGATCTATTATGTTATTTACTGAATTGAATTAATAGAACGGGGTCGCGCCATGTTTCATTCATCCTGCATTTAAATTTCTATTTTATGTGTTGATTTAGTTGTTGAAGAGTCTCATTTCTTAACAGGGAAACAAGCTCGTTGGCTAGGGCCCAACCAACCCAGCTCGTTTACCCCTTTCGTTTTCGTTACTTGAAAGGTGTGTTAAATTATTTAATTGCAGAAGTGTGGCTTGAGTTAAGTTCCTTTTCTTTCACATGATTTCAGTTCATCTGTTTGTGTGAAATTTGATTTTAGTTCATCTATTTCTACAATTTCCTTTTCAAGATTGCTTTTGCCTGGATCGAGCAGGAAGTCTAATCCTGCACCAGTGCACGTTGGTTTTTGTATTGCGTTTTTACATAGTTCATTTTACAGCAAGCATTTTGTTCTTTTCCTTTACGCAATTTAATTTATTTATGAAAACAATGTTGACATCAAAAGTAAGTGTCTTCGATATTGAAAGTTAAATTCCTAAAATGATTAAAGATGACTTCATAAAATGCATGAAAACATTGTTGCATAGTCTTGATTTATTTTTTCACTTTACAGTTTATAGGAAAAGGATTGAAAGTTATTTAAACCTTATTTTATAAAGTAGGATCTGATTTCATGCAAAGTACCTTTGACAAAAGTTGATTTGATTTAAGTTTTCAAAGCTTGTTCTTATTTCAATTGTTTATTCACATTTTGCAAGGTTCAGTTAATTAAAAGTATTTTCTTTCGTGTCCAAGTGATTTCCAAAGTCTTCTTACATTTGAAATTTATTTATAGTTAACACGCTCCTTTATTTTCTGGAAATCGATAACTTGGTGTAGGAAGCTCCGTTCCGGTACAAGAACCAGTGTCTTGTTACAGGAACAAAGTTATCTAAGCTTTTTGGCTTTGAGTCCCTACACGAAGACATAAGTCTTCAGTAAAAGTAAAAAGTATACTTTTCACACAGAGTTTTGCGCCTACACTAGTGCAAGCGGATTGCAGTATTGTAGGAACAACCCATGTGAGAAGGAAAATCATTAGAAGGCAAGTTTTCTAAAGGGCCCACTTGTTGAAACTGCCAAGTACCTCTATTGGAGTTAAACATAGGCTTTCATTCAACAGTTAAGATTTATCAAAAGTAGTGTGAATGCTTCTTTATTTAATTCTTCCGTAGATGCATTATTTTACATTCCAACACTAGAACTGCTTTGGTGTTAATTTCCTTTGAGAATTTTTATTGGATTCTGCAATATTTCAATTAAGAAGTAGGAATATAAAATAGGAAAAGTTCATACCACTTCTGGCATTTCCCGTGCTTCGTCTCTAGGTTTACGAACCCCTGAGTTGACAATTAAGTGTTGAGGAGTTTGCTTAAGTGCAATTCCTACACCCAACATTTTGGCGCCATTGTCGAGGAGGCGTTTTGAATTGGTAAGAATTTTCTGTTTTTTCTACAATAGGGGTAAGTCTGCTATTATTTTTTTTGCGGTGTGCTTCTATTGTTTAGTGTGTTTTTATTGATTGAAGGAATTTATAGGTGCTAATTTATTCTTTTGATTTCATTTTTTTGAAATGAATGCCTAAACGAGGTAAGGGTCCAAAGCCCACTAAAGGCCGAGGAAATATTGGTAAATCTGAAGTTAATTCTCACATTGGGCCTTCTCTTGCAGGCAGGAAGTCCAAACAAACCCAAAATCATTACTTAGGAACAGTCTACTTGGACTCTGGCAGCAACAGTCTAGGTGTGACTCAGCCAACAAAGGGGAAGAAGGAGACTATTATAACCCATAGTCAGCCTTCTCAGCCTATTGAGAGCGGTTCACGTGAAGAAAAAACAACGGAAAATCATGAAGATCATGCAGAAGGGACTGACGAAAACCAGGTAAATGAGGAACAATCCACTTTTGGATTTATGATTGTGGATCCTGATACTGTTGAACAAATGAAGAATATTCCACCATCAACTCTTCCTCATTTTTATGGTAAAGTGCATGAAGACTCAGACTCTTTTCTATTTGAGTTTGATATTTTGTGTAGGAGTTATGATTATTCAACTGAAGCCCAAAAGTTAAAGTTGTTTCTAGCCACTCTTAAGGACACAACATTACGCTGGTTCATGGGATTAGGATGAAACACTATAGCTTCCCGGGAGCATATGAAGAGAGTGTTCTTATCGAAATATTAGGAATATTGTAAAAATAGAGACATTCAACATGAAATATTTACTATTGTGCAAAATGATGATGAAACTCTAGAGGACTACTTAGAAATATTCTTGTATATCTTACAAAGGTCAAAGCACAAATTTGATTTAAGTACCATTAGAACCTTATTCTTACGTGGACTTACTGATGATGCTAGGAATAATTTGAACCTTTTAGGATAAGGGGATATTGCTCAAAAATATTTTGATCAAATATGTGACTTGTGCAAGAAATTCTCGAGGAATCAATATAGATCCGGTAAAGGAATTCGGAATAGAAATGAGAAAACCGAATCCACTGATGTTGTGATTACTGGAGTGGAAAATAAAATGGACAACATGAAAATTAAGATAATGAATATTGTTAGCAAGTAAATAGACTCTTTAAAATTTCAGCAAAAACTTGTAGAAGAACAAGAGTCATTATCCATTTTATGTCCTAAATGTAGAAAAAACGTCCTTTGAGAGAGTGTCTTCTTGATATAAAAGAAACTAATAAATGTGCGATTTGTGCAGAGAACCATGCCATGGATAAATGTCCCTCCATACCTGGGATGAAATGTGTAATTAAAGGGGGGCAACCTGAAGCCGAACTATTGTATGCTATGGGAGCGTGAAGAAACTAGCCTCAGATAAGTGCAGGTATGGTTCCTGAACTTCCACCGCATTTTTTTGGTTATAATGCACATTCATATTCCTATCCTAACACTAGTCACTCTCAGCATTGGCAGCATGGGAACCAATATCAATATGGAAAACCCTCTCAATCTTGACAAAAATGATGGAGAGGGCCAAACAATTCACACCATTCCTATCCGTCACCTATGCAGTCATACCCACCTACATATGCACCTTACCCAATGCCTCAACTGTCATTACCTCAACTGAGTCAACCTACGCCACCATTGCCTTTACCTCCACCATTTCGACCTCCTCAGCTGCATGCTCAACTTCTACCCAATTTTAATAAAAAAGTGGTACAAATGATCCATTCCATGAGCCTGCTTTCATCATTCAGATACTAGTCTATGCTAGTTAGAGTCAGTGATCTCCAATTGAGATCGGGGAAGAAGGTAACCTCAGAACAACAGAAGCAACCCATGATGATTATCAAGGAGAAAGGGGAGGAGGAAACTCCTAACCATTCTACGAGAGGTGTCACCATTTAGCCTATCCCCATACCTTCCGAGTCTTTTCCATCCTCTTCCAACCGTCCTCCCTTTCCAGAGAGGCTAGTTGTGGAGAAGATGACCATATTCTTAAGTCTATCTTGGCTTCTGAGCTTAGGAACCTTTTCATAAAGGTACCTTTGCTCCAAGTTATCAAAGGGATCCCCATTTGTACCAATATCATTAGGGAAATCTACCTCAAGAAGCCAAGAAGGAGAATATTGGAGCCTAAAACTATTCAATTTGTTGGTAGAGCAGGAAAATTGTTGACGGGATGTGTGTCCATGGAGAAATATACTAATCCCAGAAATCCTATTGTCTCTGTTCATATAGGTGTTTTCCTTGTCTCTAATGTACTTATAGACCTGGGGGTAGCCATTAATGTCATAACCAAGCAAGCCATGGATCAAATTGGATTGTCTCATCTTCGTCCCACTCCCACTGTGCTTGAATTAGAAGACAAATTTAAAATCAAGCCAGAAGGGGTGTTGGATGATGTGATCGTTTCATTAGATTCTTGGGAGTATCCCACAAACTTCATTGTGCTTCCGCCAAAGAATCCGGTGGGAGGGCATCCCTTGATCTTGGGACGATCATGGCTTGCTATAGCTAATGCCTATGTTGGATGTCGTTCTGGTGACATGTATATTTCCCATGGAGATTCTAGGAAAAATGTCACCTTGTATCCACCTGCTAGATCCATTTAGGACCTCCGAGACACTTTGTGGTTAGATTACAGCAGTGGTGAGGACACTCAATCTGTTCCCTGATACATCATTATGTTCAGTCCTCACAAGAAGGTGAGATTCAACACATCCTAAACAATCTAGACACTATGCCTAATTTTGATCCATTGAGCCAAATCTTTAGTTTAGATTTTCAAGAGAGTCATGACTCTCGTCCTTCCTCACCACTGTCTCTGACCACACCTCTGAGTGCTCTTGAGCCTGATACCACTCTTGTTGAGATTAGTCCAGGAAAATCCTTGCATATTAGTTCATATCTGGACTCATCATAGAAAGAGCATCTTGTGAACTTGTTACGGAACCATATTGATGCCTTTGCATGGGGTTATGAAGATATGAAAGGCATCCCCCTTGAAACCTGTACACATCATATATATATTCAGGATGGAGCCCGACCTGTCTGACAACCCTAGAGGTGTATGAATTTGGATCTAAGAGATGTTGTAAAGGAAGAATTACAGAAACTCTTATATGTTGATTTTATCTATCCCATTTCCCATAGCTAGTGGGTCTCTCCATTGGTATTAGACCCGAAGAAATATGGGAGATGACACATTTGCATTGAATACAGAGAATTAAACAAAGCCACTTTCAAATATTACTTCCCCCTTCCTTTCATCAATTAGGTGCTCGATACCCTTACAGGTAAGAAGTACTTCTCTTTTATAGATGAATTTAATGGTTATAACTAGATACAGATTGCACCGAAGGATCATGACAAAACCAATTTTACATGTCCATGGGGTATGTTAGCTCCCCGTAATTTGCTAGATTTATTGAGATACAAATGGATAGGGGTAACATCAAACCAAACTTTGGAATCCAAGGACTGAGCCTTCTTGGATTCAAAGAGGGATCTCCCTATTAGGTGCAAAGATGTGAACTTATTTGCTGATTAGGGTTGACTTTAGGCTAGTTATGAAATATTGGGTTTGTTGATTGTTTTTTGGTTGGGTATGATGATTAGATAGACTAGATATAAACAAGGAAAACTTCAAGTCATTGGGAAATGGAGTCTAACAAGGCCATGATAGGTTTATTAATGGATTAGGGAGTATTGTAGGGAAAATCTAGCTTGCTTGGTGGATCTTTGGGGTTTGAAGGATAATGAGATGGACATTAATTTTGAGAAACAAAGTTTGACAAAGAGCAGTAAAGAATTCTCTATCATATACTTAAACAAGGAGATATTTAAACACATATAAGAAAAATCTATAACTCATGAGGTAGGGCACACCATTAAGCTCAATGAACAATACTTAGACTGATCAATATCCAAGATAAACATTCCAGTGAAACATAGAAAGCATAAGAGCTTATCTAACTTTGGTAAATTCACCTTCAGAATTAGAAAACATTTAAGGTCACAAATAAATGCAATCAGAGAGGAGGGAACTCCTGAACATCTAAGATTATAGCTATGGATATCTTTAAAACAATTAACCAAGCAAGTGCAAAGAGTATGATTTGAAACAAAACTTATTTGACAAACCTAAGTAATGATGCTTTAAAGAGAGATTTCAAGAATAGTGCTTTAGTGGCAACAAGTAAGCAAAGCTAACCATGAATCATGCTTGATACCTACTATATTAAACCATTCAGAAAATAAAAAAACTTAGGAGATCTTACAGAGCAAAGAAGGATCCTCTAACATGTCCTAACAGAAGAAAACATTAAGGTAGTGAAGAACAAACAGAGCTAAGGTGCCATCAGAAACATTTCTTAGTCTAAATTATTAGTCCTACTACAACATAGAAAGATGGAAACACAATGATAAACTAGAAAACATGAACAAAAGAAACACTTCACCATCAACCGGGCTCATGGATCCTACAACCAACTCCTCCATCAACAAACAAATTAGGGTATTCATAAGCTCCAAGACATCAAATTGTTTTCAACCTCCAAGGGATTATGTATTACTTCAAAATCAGTCATCAAATGCCAACCCAATACATAAGAGCCTCATGCTCTATTTATGGAGCAAGTGAGGAGGTGGAAACCATAAGGGGCTTCCAGAAACCCTAATTCTGTCATAAATGTCATTTATGTGCTTAATGACCATGCAAGGCCCAAGACACATAATAGATAAGCTAATAAATGAAAAATATCATAACATAAATCCTCAATCAAATATAGAGTGTTTTGCCCAAGAAAATATTAAAAAACTAATATTCCATAAATTTGTGTCTTTTGTTGACTTTTTGGCAAAAAGACAGTCTGTTTGCAGAGCGCTACTTTTGCAGAAAAAAGGTTGTTTTGCAACCAAGTTTTGGACCACTTCCTGATGTCGGATTTCGCTCCGTGATGGCTCGTTGGAAATCCTGAAGAGTCTACGTTCCAAAAATTCTTGTGGTTTTCTAATCCACCTCCTGCAACCCTGTAAAAAATTCCAAAATCCTCATACTGTCATTTGCGCAGCGCCAGGCCTAAAACATGGGCAGAAAGGTGATTTTTGAGGTGTCTTTTGACCTTTTGAGGGGTCAAAACTGCTCCAAATCTTATGAAATTTTGTGTGGATGTTGTGCAGGTCATGATAAATCCAAAATTGTCAAGCTTCCCTCCTAAATATTCCCCAGATTTTTGCAGAGCGCTAGTGGCGCTGCGTAAACTAGGCCAAAAATTCTCAAAAAGAAAATTTTTCTCCAAATACCTTGAAAATTGGTGGAGACTTCCCTTACATGTTTTCAAACAATTGCTGAGAAGCCTCAACCAAAATTCCAAGGTTGCTATGCTCATTTTCCTCTTTTAGGTTTTTTACCTCAAGGAGGGCCTCGAGTTTGGCACAAGCAAGCCTGCTCTTCTTTGTGTAATGCTTAGTCATCTTCTTTTGGAGAGAAAGGCCTCTCTTGCTATTCTTGAAGTAATTATGCTCATTCTTGTAGTACTGAATGACGCATTGTGCTCTTTCAAAATCCTTCTCCCACTCCCTGATTTGTGCATCTTTGTCTAGGAGTAGCATTTTAGTGGTCATATCCTCATCCTCATTATCATTGTCTAAGTCAATGAACTCAGGCCCTTGAGTAGTTTTCTTTATCCTTTTACTCCTCCTCACCTTTACCTGCTCATCAATATTTCCCACCTTTTCCTTGCGCTTGTCCACTATTTTGATAGCTTGAGGAGAGATGGCCCTTTGCCTTTTTGAGGCAGCAAACACATCTCTTTGTCCTCTGTAGTATGTGCATATGTGAGGGGTGATGATGGTAGTTTTGACCATGTTTTCATCATTGATTTGACCCTCATCACTGCCATCAGCCCATCTTGGATTTTTTCTTTACTGAGGTTCTCTCCTTGGTTATTTCCTGTACTATCATTTTGAGTTTCTTGGTTATCTAGAAACCGATTAGTGTAATGATAGTCATGACATCTGTCATGACTATCATGAATATTTCCTTGGCTATCTTGTGCACTTTTCTGACTGCCTTGTGTTTCATCACTGTTTCCTCCTTCACTTCCCATATCCTCTGCCTCTTCTTCATATATTTCTGTGTTTTCCTCATTGACTTCTTCGCCCTCACCTTGATCTCTATGTGATCCTTGAGTTCCACTCCCTGCTTCACCTAATGCATCAAGAGAAGGAGAGGAAGGGATGTGTGCCTATGGTGAGGGCACTTGTGCAGATGAGGAAGGTAGATTTGTTTGATGAGGATGCTGTGGGTTTGAGAAGAACTCATTGCTTATGAAAACATCCCAAGGTACACCCTGCTGCTCTAGTTGATGTACAACCACCATCTTGATCAAGGAATGGTGGAACAATATATACATTTGTTGAGGGTAACTCCTCCTTTGGACAACATAACACATTTTCATAACACTCCTGTAGAGATAGTAGGGTAGGTCAAGTGCCTTAACCCCTGTGAAATGCATAAGGAGTCTAAGATGATAGGTATAGACCCTGGAGTATCTCCCCTCACAGGTGAAGTATTTCATGATAGCCAACATCAAGGGTGCATACCTGTGTTTGAGATGTGAGAAAGGGAAAACTGTGATACTGCCTTCTCTATACCTCCTTTTGATAAATGGAAAAAATAAATCTCTTTCTAGCTTGCCATTCTTGAACCATTTCTCACCCACTGAAGGGATACCAATGGCTTCAGATATGGACATTGCTGAAATATCAAATTTCACCACTGCAAGGTCAACATGCTTGTTTTGTAAATTGAGGATGAGGAGCCTTGTAAGCTCAGGATTTCTCTTCACCTGCTTGACCTTCTCACAAAACTGAAAACACCTTGTGTTTTGAAAGCATGATAATATCCTAGGAGAATATGTGATAGCCACTGTATTTTGGGGTTCCAACCTATTAAATTTCCCTCCCTTGTGCTTTGTCTTTGAAGGCCTTTGACCACCTCCACTACCACTGCTGTTTTCAGTCTCTGACATGGTGATGGGAGATACTAGTCTGAAAATTGAGGTTTAGTGGAAAAACCAAGTGAGAAATGATGATGAGGTCAACTTTAGCTAAGGAGATGAGTTCTGAGGTTGTGGGTGGTTTTAAAATTTGAGGAGTTTAATCACGAGAATATAGTAACAACCTTAATTCCCTTACCCACCCTGCTATCAAATTTGGTTTGAAAATTCCTTTTAAAAGAGCAAGGTTCCTTTGTGACTTTGACCTAGGGTTTCACCCTCCTAGGGTTTTTACCTCAATAACAAAAATAAAACCAATATTTTTTGCAAATGTGCTTGGGGGATCAAGAGAAAATACCACTTACCACTTTCTTCAACTTTCTTCAATATTGGAAGCACCCAAAAGGATGAATTTAGGCATCATGGGTCTTTGCTACACTTTCTGCACCTTCCTGGATTTTGCGCAATGCCTCTGCCCGAGCTGTAGGGTTGGGCGGTTTGCGCAGCGCCCATGAGTTTGAACAGCGGTTAGCGCAGCACCAGGCAGTCTGCACGCTTTCTGGGCGGGTCAGGCCGTTTGTTTGCGTAGCACCTAGAAGAATAGGCAGCCCCTGCACATCAGTCGGGCGAGCTGGGTGGCCTGTTTGCGTAGTGCCCCAAGAAAATTTTGAAGTGTCAGGAAAGAGGCAGGGTTTTCCGTCTTCAGGTTAAGCTGGGCCTGCGTTTGTGCAGCGCCCAAAGTTTGCGCAACACCGAAGTTTTTTTTTGCGTAGCGCCGTGTAAAACTAAACGGGAGGGATGGGGGTTTGTGTAGCTCTGACTCCTTTTTTGAGTAGCATCCATGTTTTGCGCAGTGCCTGAATAGTTTGCCCAGAAACGGCCCTGAAACCCTGAATTTCTTCTTTGAAGCTTCTTCCTTTCTTGCCAAGTGCGGGAATGAGCTAAAAAATGAATTCAAAAACCTTTATGCACTTTGAAAAATATAAATCAAACCAACAAGCCCACTTTTACTATGTCTAGGTATTTTTTCATTTGTTTCATAACTTTTTGTCCTTTGGAGGGTTTTGAAAACTTCCTCAAGGCACTTTTTTCTCCTCTTTTGGTGTTGAATTGCTGATGTCCTTTTCACCCTTCTTCTTTCTGATAACTTGGGAATTTTCAGATACTCAACCTTATGCTTGCCTCCTCTTGTTTACTTTGAAGACATTTTGCATTTGGGAGGTTAGCCCTTTTAAACTGATATTTTTTGCCATCTCTCCTTTTAGTGTAGGTGAAAACAGTGTTGTTTTTGACAAACCCTAGAAAGGTAGCTTGAAATTCTCTGGTAGCCATCTGCTGTAATGAAGGAGGCTCTATCATTATCTTTTGATCATTTTGTCATTTTTTCCAAATCACTAGGTTTTAGGACCGCTCAGAAAAATATAATCAGTGTTATCTTCTAAGTTCTTAAAAATATATCAAAACTCATTTATTATTTCCAACAAATCTTCAATTGTGCATTTATGGACTTAGGTGACCTTTTGTCCTTGTAGCCTAGCATTTATTCCTTGTTTGGCCAAAAAAATTTACCAACCCTGATATTTCTAAAACATATGCTTGCCGCTGTCTCTTGTTCACTGATGATCTTCCTGTGATGATTTTTCCCCTTTTCACCTTACCTCCTAGCTGATATGATGGTCCCTTTTGGTCTTCTTTGCAAGAAAGTGAGTAAAGGGCAGCTGTCCCCTTACTAGATTCATGCTTCAGATCAAGGAACTCCCTTGAAGGACCTCTTAATTAGTTTTGGACAAATTTACTTGTCCCTTAGTGACCTTTTGAAGTTGAAATCTTATTTTTTGAACAGTGACATAATGTTCACCTTGTTTTCTCTCTTTGGTTTTTTAACTCCATGCTTGCCTTTCCCTTTGATCATTTCTATAGGTCCTTTGAATATACTTGAAAACATTAGCCTCTTAAACTGATACTCTTTGCATGCCATCTGCTTTTAAGAAGGAGGCCTTGTCATCTTAAATTGACCTGTCTTTCCACTCTGTCCAAACTCTTAGGTTTTAGGGCTATTAGGGAAAAACAAGGAGTGTTGTCTTCTAAGTTCTCTATAGCCTCTCAAAATTTAGTTATCATTTGTCAAAAATATTCAATGTGCACATGATGGATTTGAGGTGGCTTCTGTCCTTGTAGCCTTTGTGATGGTCTCTTGCTTGTCACCACTGTTTTGTTAACCAACCATAAAAACCCTGATTCTCTTTTAAACATAGGCCTGCTGCCTTTTTCTTGTTTGTGGATGTCTCCTGGTGATTATTACATCCTATTACCTTACCTCTTCTTATTGTTGATGGCAACCTTGATCATTTCTTGCAAAAATGTGAACAAGGGCAACTGTCCCTTACAATATTTGTGCTCTAAGCCAAGGAGGCTTTTCTTGGATGACTATTGATCAACCTTGGATCAAATTGCTTGAATTTATTCCTCTTTGAAAAAAATATCTTCATACAGGAATGCATAGTTTGTAGGGCACCAAATCCATCCTATGACTCAGTGAGACCTTAGGTGACCTAATGGAGGCTTTTTTGGACCTGGATTTTGGACTGAGACTTAGACTTAGGGATCACCAAGTGTAAGATAGGATCTATGATAAGCTTAGTGTATTGAAGATCCAAAACCCAACATGCTTGACTACCCAAAGGGTCTACAGAGACAATTTGAGACCATCAGTGTTTGAGAGTATCATGGGAGTCATAAAAAAACTGTTTGATTGGTAGGCTTAGGTGGTAGTGGGGAATTGTTAAGCAAAAAAAAATAGAGGATTTGGGCCAAAGGTGAATACATATGCACAGAATGGGTGATACAAGCATCTAATGGGTTTTCTGGGATTGGTAAGCAAAGCTAGACATTATGGAGTGATGAGATAGTGAAAAATTATCTTGAAGATAATGAAGGCAGTGATATTTCTAGAACTCGCAATGTTTATGAACCTTGTTTCTAGAAATCTTGAGATAGTCATTTAGTCATCATCAAGGCAAAAAATCACCGATGACTAATAGTGGCTCCACTTGGGGAGGGCAGCTCCTTTTCAGGAGGTGTCTAGAACGTCAGATTTCTGGCTTTATGGAGATGAGTGCCTCATCCATTGAGTAAATTTTTCTCTCTTTTCATTTGTTGATGCTTTCTTGAGGCTATGATCTTAGTAATTTGAAAACACATGATTTATATCAGCATCATCTCTCTACCTACCCAACATATTTGCCTAACATTTTTTCTTCCTTGGGTGCACTTGAACTGGCAAATCCTTGACATTTTTCTTTTTGAAAACAAAAATCAAACTATCTAAATGTATCCTTATTTCTTCCGAGAGTTCAGATTAGGCTAATGAACTCTCTTTATTTTCTACCTAGTCTACTTATTTTTCAAGATTGAGGTGTTTGACAAAATTTATTCTCTAAGCTACTAACATGAAATTGAAAACAGGGCTAAATCAGGATTAGGCAGTCTGATTCACCATGGGTTGTGGTATTTAGAACAAGCTGCACACAAGTGTTATTTTTGTACAAAGAAAACTTAAGAAACAGAAGGGAAATATATGTCATTTGTTAAGCATCCCTATTTTCCTCTTTGGTTCGGATTTGAGCATGTGGAACCAACATATTTCATTCCTAATCTACACCTATTGACAAGTCAAGGTTAGATGTTTTGACAAGTTCTTCCTTTTACTAACCTATCAACAAATAAATTTAAAAAATGTTCAGCCATGATTAGGCTAGATGACTGAACAAGACTTCTCTTTTTTTCCTTTTTTTTAAACAAGCAGTGGCATTTAGACTTGCACACTTTCAGCCTCACTATTTTTTGGGTATGGGGCTGTACCTTTCTTTCAAATTCTACCCTCTTTTTCCTTTTTCTATTTTTTAGGGATTTTGTCTTTTTTGTTTCTTAATCAATTAATTTTATGTACAATGAGTTATATATGCAAAGTTTAGGAATATTGACAAAAGTAGTGTTTGAGCATCCTTCCATTGACAGGACCTCCAAACATTTCTGCTCCATCAAGCTCTTGCAGAAAGAAAGCATTGTTGCCTCTAGCTGAATGAATGATGTAAGGGCCTTTCCATAAATTTTCAAACTTACCATGTTTTCCCTTGTCTTCCCTTCTTGAATCCCATTTCAGAACTATGTCTCCAATTTAAAAATCATTGGCCTTGGTTCTCCTATCAAAATTTTCTTGATATTGTCTTGTATTGCTTATGTTCTCTTGTAAACTTCCTCTATTGACTGCTACAATGAATGGTTTGGTTCAACCTTCTTTGCATGTCATTTTCTTCTGATTGTACTTCTTTGAGGAGCTTCATGACTAGAACTCCCAAAGAGGTGGGGAAAACTGCATCCATGCTATACACTAGTTGATAGGGAGACATGCCAATTGATTTCTTGGTGTTTATTCTATCAATCCATAGTGCATGCACTAGTTTGCCATGCCATGCCTTTTGATTGTGTTATAGGAGATTCTTAATGATGTTCACTAGCTCTTGTTAGAGGACTCAGCTAACCCATTGCCTTGCGGGTAATAAGCAGTGGAGTGACCTAGTATTATGTGATATTTATAACAAAAGCCCACCATTTTCTTAGATATAAAGGAAACAACATTAGCGGTGATGATTTTTCTAGGACAACCAAACCTGGATAAGATGTTGGTTTCAAGGAATTTGATAATGAATTATTAGGTGGCATTCCTAGAAGGTATGGCATCTATCCATTTGGTGAAGTAATTAGTGGCAGTGAGGATCCACTTATGTTGGGCAGATGAGGTAGGATGGATTTCTCTAATGAAGTCCAACCCCCATCGTTGGAAAGGAGCTTCAACACTGATGGGATGCAAAGGCAAAGGTAGAAGTTTTCTTTTTCCATCGAATATTTGGAACTTATGGCAAGTCACGACTAGTTTGTGAGTATCAGGAAAAAGGGTAGGCCAATAATAGCTAGCTCTAAGGATCTTGTTGGCTGTAGTGTTCCAATAGAGGTGATCTCCACATTCCCCTTCGTGAAATTCATGCATGATCTTTTCTGCATCATCTTCAAGAAAACATTTAAGTAACAAACCAACAGAAATCTTCCAGTACAATACTCCATCTAAAATGTAGAAATTTAGAGTTTTTTGTTTTAAGAATTTAGCTTTAGTCTTTGACAGAGAAGGAGGAGCATTGAGATAAAGAAGCACATAAATGATATCAACATACCAAGATGAATTTAAAAACATTTCTTCAATGTATGGAGCTGCGAATTCTTTTGTCTCCTCTAACACATCAACCATATTCATGTCTAAAGCTTGGAAATTTGATTCAACCATAAGTTTTGCAAGTCCTTGTCCTTTAATCAATTTAGTGGGTCTGATTTCTAAATCATATTCTAAGATAGTAGCAATCCACTTGCCCCTTTTACCATCAGGGTCTTCGTTAAGTATGTCTTTGACCACTGTGTGTGGGACAAAAACTATGATATGTGAATGCAAAATATAAACTCTAAAATCTTTCAAAGCTTTGATTAAGGCAAAGGCTTGCTTTTCCATGATGTTATACTTTAGAGGAGCATCCCTCAAGGCCTTGCTGAAGAAATCTATGGGTTGTTCTTGCCCCATGATGTTCTTTTGCAATAATACTGTAGCAACAATGTGTTCAGGTGCAAATGAGAAGATGTAGAAATCCTTGGTGAAGTCAGGACTGATTAAGACTGGTGTTTGTGTGAGTGCTTGTTTTACCAGCTCAAAAGATAGTTTTTCTTCCATATTCCATTTTACTTCTACTTCATTTTTCAACATGTTTGTAATATTCCTTAGGAGTTCAGCAAAGTTAGGGATGAATCTTCTTAGGAAGTTGATCTTCCCAATGAAATATTGCAGCTCTTTAATGTTTCTAGGATGGCTGATTTGTAATATCCCTTCTCTCCTTTTGGGATCTATTTTGATTCCTTCTTCAGAGATGATTTGGCCTAATATTTTTCCTTCCTGAAGGAAAAACCGAGTTTTCTTAGGATTCAGAGATAGGCCATACTTTCTACACTTTTCAAAAACTTTTCTCAAGTGGACTAAGTGTTCTTCATCAGTTTTAGAGTAGACAGTGATGTCATCAAGGTATATGACGATGAAGTAACCTATGTTCTTTGAAAAAGCTGTGTCCATTGCCCTTTGGAAAGTGGCCCCTGCATTCATTAAACTGAATGGCATTTTAACATACATGAATGTACCCCAAGGTGTATTAAAAGCAGTTTTGAGTTGGTCACTTGGAAAGAATAGTACTTGGTTATAACCTAAGAAGCCATCTAGTAATGAGATTATTTGTGAGCCAACTACCTTTTGGAGTATGTGATCCATTTTAGGCAAGGGGTAGTTGTCCTTTAAGGAGGCCTTGTTCAAATTTATGAAGTCAATGCAAAGTCTAATCTCCCCGGTTTTCCTCCTAACTGACACAAGGTTGGACACCCATTCTGAGCATCTGATAGGGACTATGATCTCGACAACATACATTTTTTAAATTTCTTTCTCAACTGAAGGTAACAAGACGGGGTTGACCCTTCTCAATTTTCGTTTGAATGGTTTCTGATTTTCCTTGAGAGGAATTTTGCGTTGAATGATTTTTGTGTCATAGGACTTCAGGTATTCATACCCCCAGGAAAACACATCTTTATATTCTCTAAAAAGCTCAATGTATTTCGGTTTTGCGTGGGGAGGGAGAGTTTTGGACAGCTTGATTATTTTGGGCTCTTCCATTCTTCCAATGTTACATTCTTCTACATTTGTTTAGTGGATTCCATCTTGGGTTTTTTAGCTACATCATTAAAATAAACAACTCTTCTAATGGTGTAAGGCCTCTAAGTAAGGTGTCACCTTTACATTGCAAAACCTCAAGTTCTCTTTGATATAATTTATCAACTATTTCTGCAACACAAGGATTTTGAATGTGGTTTATATCAGCATCAAAGGACAACTCTATTTTGGGCTTTTCATCTTCAACAAAACTATTTCTCTCAAATCTTAAACTCTGTTTTGTGCTTGCAAATTCATTTCTAGACTATAGAAAATCATATATTTTCTTATCACTCTCAAACAATTACTAATGGTACATATTATCCGGTACAATAGGCCTATTTTTAACTTTGATGAGGTATTGTTTATTTTCATAAGGTAATGGGCAATTGCTGGCAGTAAAAGCAAGCTCATTGGCAAGGCATTTTTGGGCTCTAGGGATGAAAGTGAGCTCATACTTCTTAAAGGTTTTGAGAAGGTCTAGGGAAACATTTCTATACTCTCTTAGTCTAGGGTTCTTGGCTAAATATTCTCCCTTTATTTGTCTAATGATCAGTTCTGAATCTCCTTGAACCGAGATTTTCTTAGCTTTGAGGTCTTTAAGTAAATGTAAACCAATAAGGAGAGCCTCATATTCTGTAATGTTATTAGTGCACTGGAAATATAGTCTATAGGAATGGCCTTCATTTGTGTTATGGATCCAAACCCCAGCTCCTGAGCCAGTCTTACCATAGGATCCATTAAAGCTCATATGCCAAAGTGTGTCAATTTTAGATTTGTCACTGTTTTGTACCTCAGGGCTGCTAGAGTCTTGGGTGTCATTTTCTTGATTAGAGGGCTGATTTGGTTGTTCCGGGAGGCTTAGTTCTCCTCCATTGTCATTCACTTGTTCATTAATATCATTTTCATTGTACAAGATGAATGAGTCAAGGTCTGAGTGAATGGAATAAACCGGTGTGTTACTTGGCCTATCTAAGATACTCATGATATATTTCATGTGGGATTCCCAGTACAACCTCCTTGTTTAGTTGAAGACTGGGATGGTGGCATAAGTGTTACACAGTAATTTGTCACCGTCTGTGCAATTCCCCATCCCGCACAATTGGAGGGCTCATTCCGTGACCTATGAGCAATGACATGACTTGAAACCACTTTCATGACATCCCTCTGAACATGAGCTTTCATTTCCCTGAAGACAACTCCTTGTGAAAAACCCTAAAAACACCCCTTTTTGCATTGGCGCGGGCATCCAGTTCATTACCCGTGCCAATGGGGGAAATCCTTCAAAGGGGGCGCGCCAATTGGCGCTCTGTCCCAGAGTCGAACTCGCGCCAGCCATTTTAAGGAGTGTTTTTTAAAAATAAATGGCGGAAGTTTCATCCTAACCAATTCATAAACTGGTATCTAATTCGAGTTGGGTGGTTTGGCTTCGGATCTCCATGTAGAGGAAGTGGTTTGCCACCTCTCATGGAAGCTTCCTTGAGGATAGGGCCAATCCCATGATTATAGGGATCCCAACTCCCCTTCCTCCATCTATAAAAGCTTGCTCATTCCCTTTGCAAGCTAGTCTCCAAGTTCCCAAGAGCCATCAGAGCCTTATGCTGTAAGAGCCTTGATTCATTCCCTTAAGGCCAATCCAAGCAAGGAGATTATTGTCGAGACATTCGGAGAGAGAGGTTTGTCCCATCCCCGACAGGCTTTTTCGAGATGTGTTCCACTGGCAACCCTCCGAAGGAGAATTCAGCGTTAGAGCTATGGTTGTATTCTTCTTTGATTGATTAATGATAAGCGACTATTGGTTATGATTCCACTCTTGTTATTGATTATGATGATGAGTTATGTCTTCTCTGACTGACATATAGTTGCATATATTGGATTTTACGCTTGCGTTTGTTTTGTTTCTTGCGTGTGCAGGTGTCTGATCACGGAGATCGTGAGGATTGTGATCTTCCAGAGCTAAGGAACGGGAGCGCTACTTTCTCTACGAGCGACAACGTTGGATTCCGGGTAAGCCTTCATCGCTAGTTGGTTTATTTGCAATTAGGAACTTGAACTATAGCGTGAACGATTGTTGCTAGACCCGGTCTGGGCTAGTAGGGATCGCCTCTGTCTGCAGAGGGGATTTACCTCCACAACAAATTGGCGACTCCACTGGGGAGTTAGCTTGTTGTTTGATTTATAAACTATAGACGGAGCCTGAAGTTAGCCAGATAGCCTTCGAAATGCTATTGCTATGCATTAGCGGATTAGATCAAAGCTGCTTCAGTCAATCTCCGGTTTAGTTTATGAACTGAACACTTGGAGTATTGTCTTGTCTTTTCGGTTGTTTCTCGATTATGCTTGCTTGTTCGGCTCTTTTGGCTGGATCTTTTATGAGTGTTTGGCTTTTGGTTTAGCCCCAGAGGATCAGATCTGACCTCTGCTTTTCTGAATTTTCATCCTTTCATGGTTGGCTTGATTGGCGCGGTTTCCACCCTGACAGTCGCGCCAATTGGCGCGGGTTTCCAGTTCATCACTTGCGCCATCCTGTCTGGCGCGGATTACAACCAGACAGTCGCGCCATCTTCTGTAGGTGCTAGGGTTTACCCTTGTTCGGAAGCTTCTTTTGGTTATTACTTTGCTTCTGGGTTTGTTTTAGATTCTGCTTGAAGTGGTGAGTCTGGTCTTGGTTGGGAGAAATTCTTTGTTTTTTTATTTTCAGGCGTTGGCGCTAGTTTCTAGTTAGCAACCCGCGCCAATTGGGCATTGGCGCTAGTTTTCAGTGAGCAAGTCACGCCAGTTGGCGCTAGTTGTCAATGACAAAGTCGGGCCAATTTCAGGGTATGTGAAAATTGAGTTTTTTTCCGTGAATCCTTCACCAGTGTGTCTTTCCCTTCCGGTATTTTCACTGTATGAGCATAGATTACATTGCTCATTGTTTGAAATGTCTTCTTTCCATGATTGTTTGATGTAAAAGGGAATGAATGCCTTGTTTTGATCTCTTGCTTTGGAAGTCCTCTTTGTGTTTGACCTCATATGTCTTGTCGCCTTTTGAGGGATTTCATGACAAAGTGTTTGGAACAACGATTGCATTATTAGTGTCTGTTTACATCTCTTTTGCATTCATCTAGAAGATTTGCGTTCTTTTATTTTTCATCTCATAGAATGCATTAGATCACATTGCATTGAAAAGTATTTTTTGAGATCCATCATTGAACTTAGATTATATTGTTTAATGATTGAAAACTAGAAGTCGCTTTGAGTGCATTCTCCTTCATTAAAAGCATGCATTAAGTAGATTCTCATTTTATCGAAAAATGCATTGAGTGCATTCTTATCATTTGAAAAGAAAAGGAAATTGTGCATAGATTACGATCGCATAGTTTTCGAAAAAGAGGATTTTTCATAGATTACATTGCATTATTCGCATCGTTGAATGTTTTAGAATACTTTTGGATAGTGAAAGTCATCTAGTTCGGAAAAAGTTTCGTTTTCAGTGTTGTTATTTGTTGCATCATTGTTTGAAGCTCTTCCCTTAACTAGCTAGCTTTCATCGAATAAAATTATATACTGTGGCATGTAGTGTGCATATAGGATATTTTGAGACATAACATGCGGTAGGGCCCTGAAACTGAAACATAATTGAAGATAAACATTAAAATTTACTCAATTTACACTAAGGCAACATTGAAATTTAACGAAACACATTTAGAGGTCTAGGCTAGAGACGTGTTCTGGCGTCTTAAAACCTAGTAGCTGTCGTTCGCCTCTTGGCTTTAGACAGCACTAGTACGGACTTGTGCTCCCCGTACCATCGAGTATATAAAAGGAGACCCCACTAGGTTTCTATCCTTTATCCGTAGGAAGCCGAGTCTGCCGCCCTATACCCGTGATACACCGGACACAACATTCGGGGAGATTGCCTGCACGTACGTTAAGTCCTTGGTTGATTTCTCTTTCATTTCGAAACCAAGGTGTATATTGCAGTTCACGGTTATTTGGTACACCCTTTGCCTAGCATTCCTGAGCAGTCATTTTGATCTTATCTGACTCCTTAAATTTGAAAAGATCATTAAGCGCTTGTCCTTGCACACTTGCTTCAAAACTGAAAGAGATAGAGTCACCTTTCATCCGTTTCTCGACTCTTAAAACATGAAACGGTGAAGTTTCTAAGTTTCAATGTGGTAAACTAAATCACCCGTGATCACATGCCCTTTTAGAGTTTGCTTGTTGGCTGTTTGATTGTGTGCCTTGGTTTTTAGCCCGTGTGCGGTTTTGAGTTGTTGATGGCAACTTTTCCAGAGTTCACCAACCAAGGAATCCCCTCCGATGGGAATCCTGGTCATTTTCCTCCTTTTGGAAATGTTGGTGCTCCTTATATGGCAACGTTGTCCCTTCTTGGGTTAACTGTTGGGTTGCCTGTTTGGTTGTTTCCAACCTCTGTAGTCCCGAATGTCTCGGCTACTATTCAATCAGTTCCTCCGCCTGAACAACATCATGTTGATTCCAAGGTGGACCTCTCCCCTTCTTCGCCTGTTTCTGCGTCCTCCTCTTCTACTTCGCCTAGTGAAAGTCTGGATTCGAGTAACCAGGTGGCTAAGAAGAAGAAGAAGAAGACAAAGAAGAAGAAGTCCGATAAAGGAGAGGCTAGCTCTGCGGCTATTGCGCCTAAGAAGTCTCCTCTTGATAAACCTTCCAACCCTCCACGGAAATTCAAGTTCCCTTGCATGTTGTGCACGGGAGACCATCTTCTTCAAGATTGCCCTGGAATTCCCAAGGTGCTTGAAGAATGGTCCAGCGGTCGTCCGCCATTGCCTTTGGCTTCCGGGAGTTAAGTTGGGGGCACGTCTTCAACTGGTGCTGGTAAGGCTCCTAAGAAGCAGGGTAAGCTCACCAATCCCTGTAAGTTGTGTGAAGGGCACCATGCCATTCACCTTTGTCCATATATGGATGAAGCCAAGAGAGTTTTGGACAACTCGGCTGTTTCTGCGTCGTGCCTTCTGGCTGGTTATAAATGGCTTTCTTTGAGTCCTCCACCAGTTGATCCTACGATTTGTCAAGAGTCATCCTTGGTCAATCCCACTCCCCCGGAATTTCAAATTCAGGAATCCATCCCCGACCAAAAATTGGTCATGGGATCGGTTGAGCTGGCCCCGTCTATGGTGCACTAGGTCTTTTCCGTTGAGAGTGGACCTCACATCCCTCAGGTTCTTCTTGTTTCTTCAGATTCCTCGGATTTTGAGAAAGATTCTCCTGTCCCCATACCTCAAGAAGTTGCTCCTCCGCCTCCTGTGATGGAGTTCCCGAAGGATATCCCTCCCACCTTCGAGATGGAGGTCGTGGAGGATGCTCCTTCTTCTTCTGTAACACCAGGGGAAGACCATCTCAGTTCGATGGTAGCTCCTCCGAGTAGTTTGGTCGCTTCCTTTGATTGGAATCAATTCACAGGATACTGCCTTCCGTCTTATGTGCCTTTCGAGATCACAGTACAGGCTTTTGGTCTGGTTGTACCCAGCACCATTATAGATGAAGGCGCGTCTGTTAGTGTTCTATCCTCAAATACTTGGCAAGCTTTTGGCTCACCGCCGCTTGCGCCTGTTACGCATAATCTGTTGGCGTTTAACAGAATAACTAGTCAACCATTAGGGATCCTTCCAAGGTTACCTGTTACTTTGGGAGGAAAAACCATCCATATGGACGTGATGGTTGTTCCAGGCCCCTTGGATTTCAATATGCTCTTGGGGCGCGATTACACCTATGCCATGGGAGCACTTGTCTCCCCCCTTTTTCGTGTGGTCTGTTTTCCACATGAAGGACGGATCGTGACCATTGATCAACTTTCGTTCTTTGGTCCTGATATGGCAGCTGGCCCGCCATCATCCCTTCCTGGTTTTTATCCACTTGTTGTATCTGCCCCACCGCAGGTCAACTATGTGGCTACCTACCCCGTGCCTGTACTCAGTGACAGTGCCATTGTGTATCAGGTGGTGGGGGCATTGGGTCCTGACTTCCAGGATGTTTTCCTTCCATCGGGAATGGAACTCTTGGAAGCGATGACTTCTTGTTCATTATGATGAGGTCAGTCGGAGCAGAGTTCCTTGTCTTGTGTCAAGCTCCTTACAAAATGAAACAAGCTGGTCGGAGAAGAGTTCCTTGTCTTGTGTCAAGCTCCTTAAAAAATGAAACAAGCTGGTCGGAGCAAAGTTCCTTGTCTTGTGTCAAGCTCCTTAAAAAATGAAACAAGGTTGTGGGAGCAGAGTTCCTTGTCTTGTGTCAAGCTCCTTAAAAAATGAAACAAGGTCGTCAGAGCAGAGTTCCTTGTCTTGTGTCAAGCTCCTTAAAAAATGAAACAAGGTTGTGGGAGCAGAGTTCCTTATCTTGTGTTAAGCTCCTTAAAAAATGAAACAAGGTCGTCGGAGCATAGTTCCTTATCTTGTGTCAAGCTCCTTAAAAAATGAAACAAGGTCGTTGGAGCAGAGTTCCTTGTCTTGTGTCGAGCTCCTTAAAAAATGAAACAAGGTTGTCGGAGCAGAGTTCCTTGTCTTGTGCCAAGCTCCTTAAACCATGAAACAAGGTGTCATGAGGATAGTTCTTTTAATGTGTCAACCTCGTTAAAACAATGAAACGCGTTTCCTGTTCAATTCGAGTCTTTGATGAGATCTCGTAAAATCCCAGTCGAGTCTTTTTCTTAGATCTCGTAACTTGAACCTTCACTCCATCTGCCTTTCATATGGATTGAAGCTTGGGGGGCATGTACCTCGAATTGAGTCACCATGCTGGGGGCATGCTTAATTTTTCAAGCATAGTTTATATTTGTTTCAAGCTTGTGTAAAAATGAAACCAACTTCAAGTAGAGTTTTCTGATTTCAAGCTTGTGTAAAAATGAAACCTTTCCCATTTTACCTCTTGTGATTTCCATTTTATCAGCTTGTTTTTTCCAGATGAACCTTGGTTTTCTCACTCCATCGTCACTATCTGCTTGGCCGATCATATGCCTTCACTTGGTTTTTTACCCCATTCCTGAGGAACCGCTGTGATGAGTGGTCTTGTTAGCCAGCCTCTTAACCTTTATTTGTTCGGAGCAGTTCCATTTTTACCGGAACCAGTTGCTACCCTTTATACCACTCGTTCCTCTAGGAGGAGTCATCTTTCATCTCTTTTCTGACTCTCTAAACATGAAAAGATTACCGAGTCCCTTATCGTTTCGATCTCGTTAAAGTGGATGCGAAACAACATCTACCCAGTATACATTTACCCCTTTTTCGGGCTGGGATAGATTATTTACGAAAAAGGAATACCCTAGCCTATCACGACTAGGAGGTTTTCTCAGATATTGTTTTCTACCTTTTCGAATCTGAGGAACTATTTACGAAAAGGGAACCTTCGGAGTTTACTTTTCCGCTATCTTTTCAAACTCTCTAAACATGAAAAGACGCCGAGTTCTTCCTTTGTCAGACTCGTTAAACCCCGATGACATCGGATTTAGTTGTAATGACGTTATTCGAGTCGCTCCTTCCTAGGGCTCATTGAATGCACTAGGATAGAATTATACAGCAAGCATATGGTATCCTCTTCAAGCTTGTGCAAAAATAAAGAGGTACTCGCCAGCAATGGTGGGGAAAATGGAACCAACATCATTGTCATGTCGTCAGTATGTCGCTCTTGAACATGGCACTTGTCTGCGTTTGTGTCAGGTTGGGGATATCTCATCTCGTTTGTTCACTTGCCTCAGTGGGTTTGGGTAATCCTTTTTGACCTCTCATCTGCTCTTTGCCTCGTCACCATGACCTCTGATATTTTGATGTCAAATACTGCCAAATCCACTGTCATGCCGCCAATATGTTCAAGAGAAGTTGACCTCTGCAGGTACCAACCTTCCTCTGATTCTCATCTGATCGTGATTCACAAAGACATTATGTTCCTTTGTCTCGCGTCGATGATGTGGGAAACACTATGGCCCACCTTTGATCGAGGTCACTTCCTGTTGAATTCAGCTCATTATCCAGGAAGCTGATCTAGAGACTCCCTTCTGGTACCTTGGAGCCTGCATGCCTCAATGGCAGGTTCTTCGCATTCGACGTGAGGTTTTCATCATTGGCCTCCGATCGAGTGATTCTATGGGTGTTCGACGCCAGCTCATTGATTCACATGTCGTAGATTGTACCTGTAGTACCCTGAAGACCATTGTCATTAATGGTGGTACCTCTCGCGTCTGTTAACAGCTTTCATCATTGGCTGGTAATTAGGCGATGTTCTTACATGTTCGAATTCAGATCACATATTCGCATGCTTGAACTTGTACTTTGTTCGGGTCGAGATGGAGTGCAAGACCCTAGATTCCTATCTGTTATAATCCAGGCTGCGATTTTGTGGATTATCATGATTAGTTACATGACTCATTGATTGGATGGCTACGAACATACCTGAGTCTATTTACCGATCCTCACTAGATGGCTGCGTCCATGCCTCAGATCTGGATTATTACATACTCTGTTATGGATGGCTGCGCCCATACCACGTATATATCATGTATTTGAGATATTAGTTGTATTTCTCTACACAGGTTTCCTGACGGCAGTGTTTTCAGTTGGACACGTTTTCGTAAAGCATTTCACCCCTCTCTCTCTTTCGGGCCTCATGCTTTAGGGGGCATCTGTTACACAGTAATTTGTCACCGTCCCTGCAATTCCCCATCCCGCACAATTGGAGGGCTCATTCCATGACATGTGAGCAGTGACATGACTTGAAACCGCTTTCATGACATCCCTCTGAACATGAGCTTTCATTGCCCTGAAGACAAATCCTTGTGAAAAACCCTAAAAACACCCATTTTTGCATTGGCGCGGGCATCTAGTTCATTGCCCGCGCCAATGGGGGAAATACTTCAAAGGGGGCGCGCCAATTGGCGCTCTTTCCCAGAGTCGCACTCGCGCCAGCCATTTTAAGGAGTGTTTAAAAAAAATAAATGGCGGAAGTTTCATCCTAACCAATTCATAAACTGGTATCTAATTCGAGTTGGGTGGTTTGGCTTCGGATCTCCATGTAGAGGAAGTGGTTTGCCACCTCTCATGGATTCTTCCTTGAGGATAGGGCCAATCCCATGATTATAGGGATCCCAACTCCCCTTCCTCCATCTATAAAAGCTTTCTCATTCCCTTTGCAAGCTAGTCTCCAAGTTCCCAAGAGCCATCAGAGCCTTATGCTGCAAGAGACTTGATTCATTCCATTAAGGCCAATCCAAGCAAGGAGATTATTGTCGAGACATCTAGAGAGAGAGGTTTTTCCCATTCCCGACAAGATTTTTCGAGACGTGTTCTGCTGGCGACCCTCCGAAGGAGAATTCAGCGTTAGAGCTATGGGTGTATTCTTCTTTGATTGATTAATGATAAGCGACTATTGGTTATGGTTCCACTCATTGATTATGATGATGAGTTATGTCTTCTCTGACTGACATATAGTTGCATATACTGGATTTTACGCTTGCGTTTGTTTTGTTTCTTACGTGTACAGGTGTCTGATCACAGAGATCGTGAGGATTATGATCTTCCAGAGCTAAGGAACGGGAGTGCTACTTTCTCTACAAGCGACAACGTTGGATTCCGAGTAAGCCTTCATCGCTAGTTGGTTTATTTGCAATTAGGAACCTGCACTATAGCGTGAACGATTGTTGCTAGACCCGGTCTGGGCTAGTAGGGATCGCCTCTGTCCGCAGAGGGGATTTACCTCCACAAAAATAAGTCATGTCCATTTGAATATTACCCTGGAGTTTGGCCCCCCATGATCTAGATAGAAGCATGCCATATTTTGGGGGGATGTCAGCAACAACTATGTCCATGACTAGATTTTTAGCGGGGATTTGTGCCAGATTGACACACAAATCCTTGATGAGGCCTAAACACTTAACTCTACTTGAATCAAAAGAGTACAAGTATTTTTAATGCTTTGTGATTTCTAGGCCTAATCTGTCCATCACAACCTTTGGCATGAGGTTGTGTGAGGCACTAGAGTCTAGCATAGCATTATGCAAAATTTTGTCATGTATGTTCAGACTGACATAAAAAGGGGGGACAACTCCTTCTTGATATTTTCCCTCTACTTCAGGACCAAACAACAGCTCTGGTTTATCATCAGTTAAGTTTAAAGTGTCGGTATCATTCCATATGTTTAACACTTAGAAAATCTGGGATCTATATACATCTTGGGTCACCAATTCAATGAGGGGCATGGTTATCTTGATTTTGGAAATCTCCCCTTCAAAGCTGAAAGGCGTAGGTGTCTTTATTACATTTTCATTAGTTTTATCAGCCATAAACTTTTCTACATTTTTTATTTGCTGATTTTGACTTGATGGTTTGGACAACAATGTTTTTTCAGGGCCACTAGTTGAAGTACTAGGGCATATTGAATCATTACTAGTTTGGCTGGTTTTTAGCTTGTTTAGATCAACTTTCTTAGCCATAGTATTTGTGTTTTCCACGGTCTTTTTAGGAATATGTTCAGGAGTTTTCCTAACAACAGTGTTTGACTGATTTGTTTTAGGAATATCTTGATACTTTTTGCTCCTAAGGTCATATTTCCTATGGACTTCCATTATGGCATTCTGAAATCCTAGTTTGTAGTCTTCAGAATCTTCATATGATGTTTCATTTGGTTTTGAAGAGAAAATCCTTTGTTCTTCTTCGGCAAGAAAATTATTATCCTCATCATCAGAACCTATGACATTTACATGGTCTTCTTCCAACTATTCTGGTTCTCTCTCCTCTTCATCTACATAGTTGTCTTGGAAAGGGGGTCTAATTTGTTGGTCATTCTCTCTTTGTCTGATTTGGGGAGGGTCTCTTCTAAAATTTTGATTCCTATTCCTATTTTGAGGATTGAATTGGTTTTCCCTAGGAGGTGTTCTCTCATTCAAACTGATTTTTTCCATCATCCTCTCCATTGTCCTTACTAGGGAGTCAATTTTGGTGTCGGAAGAGGAGGTTGAAGGTATTGTTTCATATTTATAGGTTACTCTCTTCTATGATCTCATCCTAGATCTTTTCTCAATTAAATTGGCTTATACACTCACAACCCCCTTTTGCATGTCTTCTAGAGTTAGGTAATCTCTCTCCCTTAGTTGATAGGCCATGTCAGCATCAAAGCCTTCTGGAAATTTTACTAAGGCTAAGCCTTGGGGAGGTTTTACGTGAGGTGGGAGGGCATTGTAAACACTGTTAAACCTAGTGGAGTAATCTTGAACACTTTCCCCCAGATTTCTTTTAAGATTGTGATACTCGGAAAGAATTTGAAGGGGGTTTTTCTTGATTTCCCACTTGTTTACAAAATTTTGGTAGAGGGAAGGGAGATCATGTATACTCTTAGGAGGTAAGTTTTTGAACCATTTCTTGGGTTCTCCTCCCAAGCTCTAGGAAAAAATCCTCATTTGCATGGTTGCTTCTTCTATCTCCATGTAGTCAAAAGCATCATTTATTCTATCTACATGTTTCTGGGCAGTGATGGATTCAGTCCCCGTGAAGTGAGGGATCTTGGACTAATAATCATTTGGCAAAGGTAATAGTGGTTGTGGTAGAGCCATTGGAGCATACCAGGTTGCCATGATGGGAGGAAATGGAAACAAACGCTGATTTACAAGAGGAGGGTTTGCGAGAGGTGGAGGAGGATGGAGTGAAGTGGTTTTCATAGTGGTGGTTTGAATGGGTGTAGTTGAGCTACTTGGGTCAGCAAACTGATTCTGAGCAGATTTGGGATGAAAAGAGCTGAAGTGATGGAGTTGCTGAAAGTCGGGTGGAGTAGAAGGAGAAGCTTCTCTACTAGAGCTCTGCTGCAAATCTATGGGCTCAAGGTTAGTTCGGTCAATTACACTTTGTGACTTAGTTCTGAATAGGTTCTTGGTATGGTGCAATTCAAACTGAGGATCTTGTGAAATTGTAAGGTGTTATGGTGCAGAGCTTTCTCTATGAATGGTACTAACAGTGGTTGAGTTTCTAGCTTTAGAAGTTTGCCAGAAAATCTTTTCTGGGTCATCAACTATGGCAGGAGGATTTGGGTCCAAGTGAGATCTGGTATTGATCCTTTGTGAAGCCAGATATCTTACTAAAAAATCAGAGAGGCTGAAATGTTTGGGACTGTTTTTGGAAGGCTGACCTCTCTTAGTGTTTATGTTACTCACACAAGGTATAACTAGGCCCTAAAACTTTTTTGGACTTATTTAACACAATCCTGGGAAAGCCTACAGGACTAGTGAGATGAAAAAGGCCTACTGGAGGCTAGTGGAGTCGCCAGGTGGATGTTTTTGTAGTTTTGGGGGTATGTATATAATGGTGCATCACCAAATTTTGACAAAATCAAATCTAGGGACTATTTTGGGTTTTTTGAGTTTCTCTTATGCAACCCTAAGGTTTCAATGAGTATCTTCTATCTGAGTCATCATCTTGCTAGGATGGTGAGGCAATTATTTTCTACTCTTTGGCTATCAGTTGATTTTCTAAGATTAACTGAGGATTTGAGAATTCCTAAGGGATACCTAGGATGTTTTTTACTCAAGGTCCCACTGTGTTTTCCATTATGTTAGTGTGGTGATGAGGTGACAGATTCACTGGATTTTCTAAGTCAAACTTAGGGTGTAAAGAGTCTTAAGAGGTGTTCATGCAACTATATACTCAGAAGTCCCACCGTGATCCCCATTATGTTAGCTCCCCATAATTTGCTAGATTGATTGAGATACAAATGGACAGGGGTAACATCAAACCAAGCTTTGGAATCCAAGGACCTAGCCTTTCTGGATTCAGAGAGGGATCTCTCTATTAGGTGCAAATATGTGAACTTGTTTGCTGATTAGGGTTGACTTTAGGCTAGTTATGAAATATTGGGTTTGTTGATTGTTTTTTGGTTGGGTATGATGATTATATAGACTAGATAGAAACAAGGAAAACTTCAAGTCATTGGGAAATGGAGTCTAACAAGGCCATGATAGGTTCATTAATGGATTAGGGAGTATTTTAGGGAAAATCTAGCTTGGTTGGTGGATCTTTGGGGTTTGAAGGATCATGAGATGGACATTAATTTTGAGAAAAAAAGTTTGACAAAGAGTAGAGTAGAACTCTCTATCATATAATTAAACAAGGAGATATTTAAACACAGATAAGCAAAATCTATAACTCATGAGGTAGGGAAAACCATTAAGCTCAATGAACAATACACAAACTGATCAATATCCAAGATAAACATTCCAGTGAAACATAGAAAGCATAAGAGCTTATCTAACTTTAGTAAATTCGCCTTCAGAATTAGAAAACATTTAAGGTTACAATTAACTACAATCAGAGAGGAGGGAAGTCCTAAACATCTAAGATTATAGCTATGGAGATCTTTAAAACAACTAACCAAGCAAGTGCAAAGAGTATGATTTGAAACAAAACTTCCTTGAAAAACCTAAGTAATGATGCATTAAAGAGAGATTTCAAGAACAATGCTTTAGTGGCAACAAGTAAGCATAAATAACCATGAATCATGCTTGATACCTACTATATTAAACCATTCAGGAAATAAACAAACTTAGGAGATCTTAGAGAGCAAAGAAGGATCTTCTAACATGTCCTAACAGAAGAAAACATTAAGGCAGTGAAGAATAAACAGAGCTAAGGTGCCATTAGAAAAATTTCTTAGTCTAAATTGTTTGTCCTACTGCAACATAGAAAGATGGAAACACAATGATAAACTAGAAAACATGAACAAAATAAACACTTCACTATCAACCAGGCTCATGGATCCTGCAACCAATCCTCCTCCATCAACAAACAAATCAGGGCATTCATAAGCTCCAAGACATCAAATTGTTTTCAACCTCCAAGGGACTATGTATTTACTTCAAAATCAGTCATCAAATGCAAACCCAATATATAATAGCCCCATGCTCTATTTATTGAGAAATTGAGGAGGTGGAAACCATAAGAGGCTTCCAAAAACCCTAATTCTATCATAAATGTCATTTATGTGCTTAATGACCATGCAAGGCCCAAGACACATAATAGATAAGCTAATAAATGAAAAATATCATAACATAATTCCTCAATCAAATCTGGAGTGTTTTTCCCAAGAAAATATTAAAAAACTATTTTTCCATAAATTTGTGTCTTTTGTTGACCTTTTGGCAAAAAGACAGTCTATTTGCGGAGCGCTACTTTTGCAGAAAATAGGCTGTTTTGCAACCAAGTTTTGGACCACTTCCCGATGTCGGATTTGGCTCCATGATGGCTCGTTGGAAACGATGAAGAGTCTCATTTCCAAAAATGCTTGTTTTTTTCTGATACAACTCCTATAACTCTATACAAAATTCCAAAATCCTCAGACTGTCATTTGTACAGCGCCAGGCCTAAAACAGGGGCAGAAAGGTGATTTTTAAGGTGTTTTTTGACCTTTTAAGGGGTCAAAACTGCTCCAAATATTCTGAAATTTTGTGTGGATGATGTGCAGGTCATGATAAATCCCAAAATTTCAAGCTTCCCTCCTAACAAACTAGGCCAAAAATTCTCAAAAAACAAAAATTTCTCCAAATCCCTTGAAAATTGGTGGAGACTTCCCTTACATGTTTTCAGACAACTGCTGAGAAGCCTCAGCCAAAATTCCAAGGCCGTTATGTTGATTTTCCTCTCTTAGGTTTTTTACCTCAAGGAGGGCCTCCTTGAGTTTGGCACAAGCAAACCTGCTCTTCTTTGCGTAATGCTTGGTCATCTTCTTTTGGAGAGCAAGGCCTCCCTTGATCTTCTTGAAGTACTTATGCTCATTCTTGTAGTACTGAATGACAGGTTGTGCTCTTTAAAAATCCTTCTCCCACTCCTTGATTTGTGCATTTTGTCTAGGAATATCATTTTAGTGGTCATCTCCTCATCCTTATTATCACTATCTAAGTCAATGAACTCAAGCGCTTGAGTAGTTTTCTTTATCCTTTTACTCCTCCTCACCTTTACCTGCTGCTCAATATTTCCCACCTTTTCCTTGCCCTTGTCCACTGTTTGGATAGCTTGAGGAGAGATGGCCCTTTGCCTTTTTGAGGTAGCAAACACATCTCTTTGTCCTCTGTAGTATGTGCATATGTGAGGGGTGATGATGGTAGTTTTGACCATGTTTTCATCATTGCTTTGACCCTCATCACTGCCATCAGCCTCATCTTGGATTTGTTCTTTACTGAGGTTCTCTCCTTGGTTATTTCCTGTACTATCATTTTGAGTTTCTTGGTTATCTAGAAACCGATTAGTGTCATGAAAGTCATGATAGCTGTCATGACTGTCATGAATATTTCCTTGGCTGTCTTATGCACTTTGCTGACTACCTTGTGTTTCATCACTGTTTCCTCCATCACTTCCCATATCCTCTGCCTCTTCTTCATATATTTTTGTGTTTCCCTCATTGACTTCTTCAACCTCACCTTGATCTCTATGTGATCCTTGAGTTCCACTCCTTGCTTCATCTGATGCATCAAGAGAAGGAGAGGAAGGGATGTGTGGTTGTGGTGAGGGAACTTTTGCAGATGAGAAAGGCAAATTTGTTTGATGAGGATGCTGTGGGTTTGAGAAGAACTCATTGCTTATTAAAACATCCCAAGGTACACCCTGCTGCTCTAGCTGATGTACAACCACCATCTTGATCAAGGAATGGTGGAACAATATATACATTTGTTTGGGGTAACTCCTCCTTTGGAAAACATAACACATTTTCATAACACTCTTGTAGAGATAATAGGGCATGTCAAGTGCCTTAACCCCTGTGAAATGCATAAGGAGTCTAAGATGATAAGTATAGACCCTGGAGTATCTCCCCTCACAGGTGAAGTATTTCATGATAACCAACATCAAGGGTGCATACCTGTGTTTGAGATGTGAGAAAGGGAAACCTGTGCTACTGCCTTCTCTATACCTCCTTTTGCTTAATGGAAAAAATAAATCTCTTTCTAGCTTACTATTCTTGAACCCTTTCTCATCCACTGAAGGGATACCAATGGCTTTAGATATGGACATTGCTTAAATCTCAAATTTCACCCTTGCAAGGTCAACATGCTTGTTTTGTAAATTTAGGATGAGGAGCCTTGTAAGTTCAGGATTTCTCTTCACCTGCTTGACCTTCTCACAAAACTGAAAAGACCTTGTGTTTTGAAAGCATGACAAGATCCCAGGAGAATATGTGATAGCCATTGTCTTTGGGGTTCCAACCTATTAAATTTACCTCCCTTGTGCTTTGTCTTTGAAGGCCTTTAACCTCCTCCACTATCATTGCTGTTTTCAGTCTCTGACATGGTGATGAGAGACACTGGTTTGAAAATTGAGGTTTAATGGAAAAACCAAGTGAGAAATGATGATGAGGTCAACTTTAGCTAAGGAGATGCTTTCTGAGGTTTTGCAGCTTGAGAAGTTTAATCACGAGAATATAGTAACAACCTTAATTCCCTTACCCACCCCTGCTATCGAATTTGGTTTGAAAATGCCTTTTAAAAGAGCAAGGTTCATTTGTGACTTTGACCTAGGGTTTCACCCTCCTAGGGTTTTTACCTCAATAACAAAAAAAAAACCAAGATTTTTTTCAAATTTGCTTGGGGGATCAAGAGAAAATACCACTTACCACTTTCTTCAACTTTCTTCAATCTTGGAAGCACCTAAAAGGATGAATTTAGGCATCAGGGGTCTTTGCTGCACTTTCTGCACCTTCTTGGATTTTTCGCAACGCCTTTGCTCGAGTTGTCAGGTCGGGCAGTTTGCGCAGCGCCCATGAGTTTGAACAGTGGTTAGTGTAGTGTCGGGCGGTCTGCACGCCTTTTGGGCGGGTCGGGCCATTTTTTTGCACAACACCTGGAGCAATAAGCAGCCCTTGCACGTTGGTCGGGCGAGCTAGGCGGCCTGTTTGCGTAGCGCCCGAAGAAAATTTTGAAGTGTCGGGCGAGAGACAGGGTTTGCTGTCTTCAGGGCGAGTTGGGCCTGTGTTTGCGTAGTAGCTGAAGTTTGCGCAACGCCGAAGTTTTTTTTGCATAGTATCGTGTAAAATTGAATGGGAGGGGCGAGGGTTTGCATAGCACTGTCTCATTTTTTGTGCAGCGCCTAAGCAATTTGCCCAGAAACGGCCCAAAAACCTTGAATTTCTTCTTTGAAGCTTCTTCCTTTCTTTTCAAGTGCGGGAATGAGCTAAAAAATGAATTCAAAAACATTTATGCACTTTAAAAAATATAAATCAAACTAACAAACCCACTTTTACTATGTCTTGGTTTTTTTTTTTCATTTGTTTCATAACTTTTTGTCCTTTGGAGGGTTTTGAAAACTTCCTCAAGGCACTTTTTTCTCCTCTTGTGGTGTTGATTTGCTGATGTCCTTTTCACCTTCTTCTTTCTGATAACTTGGGGAATTTTCAGAGACTCAACATTATGCTTGCCTCCTCTTGTTTAGTTTGAAGAAATTTTGCATTTGGGAGGTTAGCCCTTTTAAACTGATATTCTTTGCCATCTCTCCTTTTAATGCAGGTGAAAACAATGTTGTTTTTGACAAACCATAGAAAGGTAGCTTGAAATTCTATGGTAGCCATCTGCTGTAATGAAGGACGTTCTATCATCATCTTTTGATCATTTTGTCACTTTTTCCAAATCCCTAGGTTTTAGGGCTACTCAGAAAAATATAATCAATGTTATCTTCTAAGTTCTTAAAAACATATCAAAACTCATTTATTATTTCCAACAAATATTCAATTGTGCATTTATGGAGTTAGGTGACCTTCTGTCCTTGTAGCCTAGCATTTATTCCTTGTTTGGCCAAAAACATTTACCAACCCTGATCTTTCTAAAACATATGCTTGCTGCTTTCTCTTGTTTACCGATGATCTTCCTGTGATGATTTTTCCCTTTTTCACCTTACCCCCTAGCTGATCTGATGGCCCCTTTTGGTCTTCTTTGCATGAAAGCGAGTGAAGGTCATCTGTCCCCTTACTAAATTCATGCTTCAGATCAAAGACCTCCCTTGAAGGACCTCTTAATTAGTTTTGGACAAAGTTACTTGTCCCTTAGTGACCTTTTGAAGTTGAAATCTTATTTTCTAAACAGTGACATAATGATTCACCTTGTTTTCTCTCTTTGATTTTTTAACTCCATGCTTGCCTTTCCCTTTGATCATTTCTATAGGTCCTTTGACTATACTTGAAAACATTAGCCTCTTAAATTGATACTCTTTGCATGCCCTCTGCTTTTAAGAAGGATGCCTTGTCATCTTAAATTGACCTGTCTTGCCACTCTATCCAAACTCTTAGGTTTTAGGGCTGTTAGAGAAAAACAAGGAGTGTTGTATTCTAAGTTCTCTATACCCTCTCAAAATTTAGTTATCATTTGCAAAAAATCTTCAATGTGCACTTGATGTATTTGAGGTGGCTTCTGTCCCTGTAGCCTTTGTGATGGTCTCTTGCTTGTCACCTCCGTTTTGTTAACCAACCATAAAAACCATGATTCTCTTTTAAACCGACGCCTGCTACCTTTTTCTTGTTTGTGGATGTCTCTTGGTGATGATTACATCCTATTACCTTACCTCTTCTTATTGCTGATGGCAACCTTGATCATTTCTTGAAAAAATGTGAATAAGGGTAGCTATCCCTTGTAGTATTTGTGCTCTAAGCCAAGGAGGCTTTTCTTGGATGACTGTTGATCAGTATTGGATCAAATTGCTTGAATTTATTCCTCTTTGAACACAATATCTTCATGTAGAAATTATATAACTAATGCGTTATACATCCAAGATTCTCCTGATCACACAATATTTGACTTCATGCACAATACATAATCTCTTCTACTATAGATCATTACTTGCGGAAATAAAATCAATTGCATGCACACATTGAAACCATAAAAATTCACACATATGAACACAATTTTTTAACGGGAAAGCCTGAAGCTAAAAAACCCAACTATCTGTATATAATATATGTCATAGAGATCATGTAAAACAATCCTCATACAAAGCTGATCATGTCAAGCTCTCAGTGCAATACAATCGCTACACACTAATCAGGTCCGATCTAGCAAATCCATGCACCGATTTTCACCACCTGCGAGCCTGCCTCTACTGCGCAATCCCTGCTAAATATTGGCTCTGAATGAAATTTAATTGGTCCAGCCTTGCTCACGCAATCCTCATTGGCATCTCCAATCACTGGGTGTTGCAAATCATGCAACACTATAGTCACAACTGATAGTCAACCTACTCTTTCACCTACCTCTTCACTGGTCTCCACTGAAACTGTCCATGCACTGTAGTTAACTGATGTATTCTTTAGTTGATTAATGAGTTAATAATTAGTGAATTAATTAATAATTAATTCACACCACTCTCACTAGTGTATCAATCAGTTAGACTAGATACAACTAGCTCAACTATGTTTAACTAATTTAAACTGAACACAACTCCACCAAAAACCTCAATAACTCCACCAAACTCTATCACATGAGTTCTAACTGAAGTCTCCGTGCAATAGCTCCACTTAACCCTCAGGAATAGCATAATTCCTTATGTTAGCTCTTGTGCCACATCTGCGCACTTAACTGAAGTGCTCCAAGAGAATAAGATAATGTTTAGAGTCCAATTAAATATTATTAAGAGCTAATAATATTCGACATATCTATTTTTAGACTAGCAATCTAAAAATAGAAGTCCATCTATTTTTCCAACTTGACCAACCATCCACAAATAGCATCCTGCAACTCATAGAATATGATTGACATGTCTAAAAATAGACATAGCCTAAAAATAGACTTGCGCCAAAAATAGCCTGCGGGCCCACTTAGTGAAGGTGACTCTTTTCACTAAGCTCATCATCTTGTTGCAATATCAACACTTCATACAGGAAGACATAGTTTTTAGAGCACCAAATCCATCTTATGACTCAGTGAAACCTTAGGTGACCTAATGGAGGCTTTTTTGGACCTGGATTTTGGACTAAGACTTAGAATTAGGGATCACCAAGTGTAAGATAGGATCTATGATAAGCTTAGTGTATTGAAGATCCAAAATCCAACATACTTGACTACCCAAAGGGTCTACAGAGACAATTTGAGACCATCAGTGTTTGAGAGTATCATGGGAGGCATAACAAATTTGTTTGATTGGTAGGCTTAGGTGGTAGTGGGGAATTTTTAGGCAAAAAAAAATAGAGGATTTGGGCCAAAGGTGAATACATATGCATAGAATGGGTGATACAAGCATTTAATGGGTTTTCTGGGACTGGTAAGCAAAGCTAGACATTATGGAGTGATGAGATAGTGAAAAATTATCTTGAGGATAATGAAGGAAGTGAGATTTCTAGAACTCACAATGTTTATGAACCTTATATCTAGAAACCTTGAGATAGTCATTTAGTCATCATCAAGGCAAAAAATTACTGGTGACTAACAGGGTACATTCTCTTATTGAGTGCTTCCCTTTGGGATATGTAATGCCTCGACTACCTTTCAAAGGGTAGTCTTGTCTATTTTTGCTGACCTTTAATGTGTAGAAATTTATATGGATGAATTTTTTGTGTTTGGTGATGCATTTCAGGAGGCCCTAAAAAATCTATAAAATGTGCTTCTTCATTGCCAAGAAGCCCATCTTTCCATGAGTGATAAGAAATGCATATTAATGTGCAAGGCAGGGGTGGTGCTTGGCCATCTTGTTTCTGACAAAGGTATCCAGGTTGACCCCGCTAAGATAGAGATTATTTTGAGTCTTTCGTCACAGAAAAATCAAAAGGAAGTGAGAGGTTTTCTAGGATATGTGTGCTACTATAGTAGATCCATTGAGAAATTTTCCAGGATAGCTACCCCCCTTTTCCGACTTTTAGCCAAGGATAGTGAGTTTTCCTGGTCCACAAATTGGCAACAGTCCTTTGAGACATCGAAGGAAAAATTAGTACAGGCACCAGTTTTGAGAGGATCAAACTGGTCCTTGCCATTTCATATCTCCTCTGATGCCTAAAATACTTCTATTGGAGAAACTTTAGGACAAGAGGAAGAAAAAAAATCCTATGCCATCTATTTTATCAGCAAAAACTTGTCACCTGTCAAATTGAATTACACAGTTATTGAGAAAGAGTTTTTAGCTGCAATTTTTGCAAATAATAAATTCATGCACTACATTACAGATATGAATTATTTGTGCATACTGATCATTCCACAATAATATATTTGATGAATAAATTATTAACTAGCGATAGAGTGACTAGGTGGTTGTTCTTATTACATGAATTCAATATTACTATTATTGATAGACCAGGGAAATCCAATGTAGTAGGAGGCTATCTTTCTAGATTAAATAATCCTAGTGAAGTAATTCCTGTTCATGATGATTTTCTTGACGAACATATTTTTTCTGTGTCAACTGATTCCCCATGGTTCATTGACATAGCTAACTATTTAGTCACTGGAAAAACACCACCTCACTTATCCGTCGAGAAAAGCGAAATATTATTCAGAAAAGTGTTGCATATTCCTGGGTTCAAGAAGACCTCTTTTACACTGGACCAGATCTTATTATCCATAGATGTGTAAGAGAGGAAAAAGTGTTTGATATTCTAAAATTTTCCCATGATGAACCTTATGGAGGTCACTTCGCTGATAAGCAGACTGCATATAAAATAGTACGTGCTAGATATTTTTGGCCATCCTTGTTCAAGGATGCCAAACAATATGTCAAGCGGTGAGATAGATGTCAGTGAGTAGGCCAGCCTAATCAAACCAATCAAATGCCTTTATGTCCTCAAGTAATGATTGAAGCTTTTGAAAAATGGGCCATTGATTTTGTAGGACCAATAAATCCAAAATCATTAAATAAAAAGCATATTTTGGTTTGTAAAGATTTTGTTACAAAATGGGTAGAAGATAAAGCTGCTTCTTTTGCCACAGAAAAAGTTGTTGTTGATTTTCTTTTTACTTAAATATTTACTAGATTTGGTGTGCCTAGAGAAATTGTTTTTGACAATGGTCTGCAGTTTATTTCTAATCTGGTACAAGGTGTGATGGAGTAGTACAAGATCTGGCATAGGAAATATACACCATATCACCCACAAGAAAATGGCCAGGTGGAGTCCACAAATAAGGTGATCGAGTCCATCCCACGGAAAATTTTAAGAACCCCCCTAAATTTATATATATAATAAATAGGCGAATCCCCATGATACATAAGAAAAATGGAAGGCGATTTTATTAATAATATAATATGTATATATAATTTTTTAGCGAATCTCTCATGAGCTCTAAAATCTAAAACCCCTTAAATTTGGCCCCTAAAATTTTCCCTGGTCCATCCTCACAAAGACAGTCAATATTCATTGAAAGGATTGGGCTAACAGATTGCCGGAAGCCTTGTGGGCATACCGAACCACTTGGAGGAACAACACATGGCGCACACCATATGAGTTGGTATACTGAAAACAAGTCATGTTGCCGTCAAGATTAACACCTTCAAGATTCCAGTCCAATTGGGACTTGATCTCTATGAATCACAACAACAACGTTTCCTATAATTGAACGAGTTAGATGAATTCAAAAGGGATTTTGTTCAGCAAAACATATTAATCCAACAACAACACAAGAGGTGGCATGACAAGTCCATTTAGAAGAAGTAGTTCCAACCAGGTGATTGGGTGCTCCTTTATGATTCTAGATTCATATATTTCAAAGGGAAATTCCGTACACGTTGGATGGGACCTTATGAGGTGGTCAGAGTATTCGAGAATGGAGCAGTAGAGATCAAAACTATTGATGGATGGAATTCATTATTCTTGGTAAATGGGCATAGATTAAAGGTATATTTTCAACCCCTTGCAGAGAAAGATTTTACACAACAAGTCCAACAACAATTTGGGAAGGAAATGATAGGTGGTAAGACCAACCCCTTGAAGACATGATCTTTTATTTTCCTAAAAAAATAATAATAAATAAAAATGAAATGAAAAAAAAAAATAATACAAAAAATATTTTTCCTCTAATTATGAAAATCAGTTGACTGACATGATTGCAGAAGGATCAACCTAAAAACCATCTTGCTAGCATGAAGATCAAAATTTCAATAAAAAGGGAATGTTTCTTGATCTTTAGATATGTTGGCTTTCACCAAGAAGAAGCAGGTTCAATGAACCAAACCCTTACTCAAGTTTAGGATAACTAGCATGGATATTTTTACTCAAGTAATGCTTAATTCCCGCTGTATTTACATTTCTGGCACTAGTGTAGGAAAATTTTACAAGTAAAATTATGTCCTTCTTCTATTTCTCGTTTCGTAATTTTCCACTATTTTTTTTTCTTAGTCCCATAATGATTACCTTTCCTATTTCTTCTAAGATCTATCCATCTGATTTCGTGAAATCCCTCTTTCTCCCTGAATTTTTTTCCCAGTCCCATTTTCATTTATCCCTCTCGGTGGTACTGTTCTTGGAATCCCTATCATAATGTTCCTTCCCATTCTAAAAAAAATTCCCTTTCCCACTTCTTTTCTCCCTCATGGATACATTACATGATTTGATGCAGTTAGATCAGAAAGACATGCTCATGAAACACGAAAGAAATGGCGAATAAAAACCTCTAGTACATTTAGGCAAAAAAGTTCAGTCCAACCAAATAACTGAGTTCTATCATAATTTTTGTGTTCCTCCTTTCTCCAACGTCCTTAGTACAGGTATGCGCATAATCAGTGCAAGCATATCTATGCAGGTATGTTGCAGTGCAAGCATGCGCTTGACTATAAATACACAGTGCAAGAAACTACTTAACACAGTGCATGAGCGCTTAATGTGAAATGATTATTGAAAATTATTTTTCCTGTAGCTAAAGGATTACCATGATAGATCATAGCATATATTATTTCCATTTCGATTATTACTTTGCGTTATCATTTATTAGTTAGCAAGAAATTATCAAAGTGAAAGATGTTTGGGTTCATAAATCTAATATTTTTAATGAATGCCAAAGTACATCTTAACTGAATCATGGAGATAATGTGGAATACTACACATTTTCCGTAACCCTGTGATTACCCCTTCTGAAAATACTTTCCATTATGCATTCATCATAACCATTACCTCATAACCCGATCATCTGACTGTTACAATGCCACCGCAAAAGCCTCCGCTTCCTCCAATTATTATCACTCGCCTATGGGAGAGTGGTACATTTCAGCGCCCATTTCGAAGGGGCGTTTGTAATGATTAATGGTGATTGGATGGAAAAAATTAATTGGGCAGTGGACGGCTGGGTCTCCCCCATAAAATTATCAACAGATATTTGTCTCTTTACCATGTGAAATCATTCTACGACTGTGATAGGGAATTGAGGATAATTTGATTAGGATGGCACTCGTGATAAGTGAGCCAGAATCCTTGAAGGAATTTGAAAAGACAGCAGAGTACAGGAACATTATTGCACTATTGAAAGAATTGGGATTCCTCCCGGTCTTGTAGAAGTTTGATGGATATGATATGGTCGTGGCCCTGCAGTTCGTGAAAACATTCGAGGATGGCCGAGTTAAGGTCGGCTCCCTGGAGTTCAAAGTTACGAAGGAGTCCATAGCACAAGCCACGGGATTGTCCAACAGAGGGGAATAATGGTTTAAGAAGGAAAGGATTGAAAAGAAGTGGTGGCGCTGATTCATGGTTGACAGAAAAATGAAGGTCGATTGGAAGAAGGGAATTCCACGCAGCTCCCTACTTGGTAAGTGGTGAGACCTTCTCTACATTTTACATAAGTTCCTGACCTGTGAGGGACGACATTCCCTTAAATTTGTGTATCACTTTCGACTGTTGCTGCATTTAAAGTCCGGGAAGCACATTAATTTCCCGCATTATCTGCTCTGGAATTTGGAGAAGATGGAAAAAGGAGTGCAGAACAGGAATGCAAGCCAGGCCGAGTATAGACTTTACCACCATGGGCTTATTGCGATTTTTGTCAAGAAGGAATTGGAGGCTAAGGATATAGTCTGGGAAACATTTTTAAAGGAATTTCGAACGAGAAAATCTGCTGGGAAGAGTGTAGGAAAGTCTGTTGGGACGAGTGCAAGAAAGAAGAGGAAGTCAGAAACCCCTACCCCTTCCAATACAAAGAACAAAATTCAACAAGTTCAGGCAGAGGAGAAGGTTGACGAAGGAATCCTATCCTCGGAAAAAAGGAAGGTGACCATGACCTCGACCAAGAATAAGGTTTCTACTTGGTCGAGCTCCCCGATTTTTATAGATGAGTCACCTCAAGCTTCCCCCAAAGATTACAATCTCTCAGCCCTTGCGGACGCAAAATCCCACATCGTGGTAAGTGAAGAGCATGAATAAAGAGAAGACAACATCCTTTTGTCGGACTTTGTTAAAAAACTGAGGCAAAATAAAGTAACCCCGAGTACAAGTAAGGACCTGCCAGAGGGTCCAGAAGATGATGTGACGCAGTATGAAGACCCCCTTAATTATTTTTATGAGAGGAAGCCTGAAGCCCCTGCTGATGATTTGGATGAACAGTGTAAAGGCCCTAATGAATTGGATGAACATGGTGTCAAAACCCCTGATGAGTTGGAGAAACAGGGTACTGAAGCCCCTGAGAATTTAAAAGCATATGGCACTGAAGCCCCTTCTATAATAGACGCGGAGGATTCTGAAACATTTGGTGCCATGAAAATTCCTGGCACATAGGCTTTTGTTAACTTGATATAGACATTGGACAGCTAAGATAATTTTGATCTTGGCGATGATGATACATGCCTCGAATCCATTGCAGAAAGGGTGCCTCCCCATAATGAGTCGGACGCACAAACCTCTACCCTCTACCTCAACGCTCGAATAACAAACTTGGAACAACAAATCCATGATTTCGAGGTGCTCAACCAGGTGATGAAAGAGACAAATTGGCAGCAGCAGGGTACGGTGGAGTTGGTTGCAAATATTAAGAAGCAGAAATGTGAAGTAAAGGTATGGAAGTACCGAGATTCCAAATGCTACAAGAGCCCCAAGAAGCTGACTAAGAAACTGAAGGATGCTCGAGAAAAGAAGCCAAAGGTGGTAACGGCAGGAATTATCATTCAAGTGCAGGATTGAGGATGGTCCATATTTTGAAAAAAAATTTCATACATGTAAAGGTTGTGTGAGGACACACAACAATTTAGGGATGGGAGGATGCTGGTGTCCCAAAATGTCCTATTTTTCACCCTTTTCCCATCATAAAACTCCAACCTTCTACCTCTGTTTCATCTCCTTAAACCACTTCTATCTTGCACCAGTCCATGAAAAGATACCTATTTCCACAAATACTTCATTATTCATGTTTAGGATTTATTAGGTGTTTAATTAATTATTTTTAATAGATTGTGTGCCTTTAGTAACATCTTGTAACTTATGTTTACTTCCTATAAGTATTTGATAAGGTTAAGGTATTAATTGTAATGTAGCTTGATCTAGTGCGGGAATCTTCCTGCACCTCCGCTGACAAACACTTGTCCCGAGATCTCCGCAACTTTTCGTTCACGCCACGAGGGAACCTTGCCACGTCGCTCATATTAGTTGAAAATATCCAGAGATCGAACTGAAGTTGAGGATTTTCAAATATTATGTTGAAGATACGGTCCATGTCCAACGTATTGTTTGCATCTTGATATAGCTGAAAGGCTTAATTTTGTAAAGTCATTTGGTAGGTTGTTCAGCCAAGAGGCCTGATTTGGGAAATGACTGTGTAGATTTGTTATGGCCATGAGCCGAGGACTGTATATAATGTAATTCGTATGTAGGACTATGTTAGCGATAACAATTGATAGAAATTATGGTGATAAATCTTGTGCAAGTGATTTCCAAATTCTGCTTACATTTGCAATTTATTTTATAGTTAACACGCTTCTTTATTTTCTCGAAATCGATAACTTGGTGTAGGAAGGTCCGTTATGGTACAAGAACCAGTGTCTTGTTACATGAACAGAGCACTCTAATCCTTTTGGGTTTGAGCCCCCACATGAAGACATAAGTCTTCAGTAAAAGTACAAAGTATACTTTTCACACAGAGTTTTGTGCCTGCACTAATGAAAGCGGATTACAGTATTCCAGGAACAACCCGTGTGAGAAGGAAAATCATTAGAAGGCAGGTTCTCTTAAGGGCCAACTTGTTGCAAATGCCAAGTACTTCTACTGGAGATAAATATAGGCTTTCATTCAGCAGTTAAGATTTATCAAAAGCAGTGTGAATGCTTCTTTATTTAATTCTTCTGCAGATGCATTATTTTACATTCCAACACTAGAACTGCTTTGGTGTTAATTTCCTTTGAGACTTTTTATTTGATTCTGCAATAATTTGATTAAGAAGTAGGAATATAAAATAGGAAAATTTCATACCACTTCTGGCATTGCCTGTGCTTCATCTCTAAGTTTACAAACCCTCAAATTGACAATTAAGTGTTGAGGAGTTTGCTTAAGTGAAATTCTTGCACCCAACAGAATTCTGCTACAGGCTTCTCATCATGGTAACAGCATCTAGCCACGCTCATTATAGGTGTGTTTTGTTTGGGCATTGGCGATGTCTATGGATTTTTTCTTCTTCTTTTTCTTGTTTGGATTGGAAAGGTTAGTAAGCCATTATTGTTGGTATACCACAACCCTTATAAGAAATATTATCATTATTTGAATTATAGAAAAGAGAAACCATTTTAAGTTTATAATTTCTATTGAAACTGGTATTTCGTGAAACATATGATTGATTTTACACGAAGATATGGTTTATTTAAAAAAAAAAATCTATGATTAATTTTACCATATATGTTTTATTTTTGGAAATTTTGGAACTAGTTCAGTTTTTACTCATAAAACAAAATTTCAAAATTTGAATAATAGTGTTGCTCTATGCATACAATTAATCATTTTTATCTTAAAAAATTGCATCCATCCACTCGGAGACATGATTTTTTTTTTATTTTTTATTTTTTTTGTCAAGCCAAAAAATTTCAAGAGAGTTTTGACTCATAAAACAAGTTTTCAAAATTGAGGAATAGTGTTGCTCTATATATATGATTAATCATTTTTATCTTCAAAAATTGCATCCATCCACTTGGAGATCTGAAATTTTCCTTAATTTCTTTTGTCGAGCCAATAGATTATTCCCAAAATCTGGCGAGAAAATAAACTTTGGCTTTTCCATATAAAAGAGAGCTTCCCTGATAATGGAGGGGGATAGAAAAGCAAGTTATATAGTCATAGCTTGTTCTAGATGTTATTTAAGTCGACCTAAAGCGACGCTTATTCTGGAAAAAAAACATTAATATTTTTGAACTAGACTTCTAGGAACACGAGATTCTCCTGAAACATCAGTTCTAGGAACATGGTAATATTTTTCTATCTACATACTTTCATGCATAGAATAGGCATGTGTCTGTGTGGCACAAAGTTATTTTTATGCAGGTACATGCCTTTAATTTTTTAATGCAATTTTCCATAAAAATAAAAAGCTATTTAGAATATATAAGAAAACATGTCTCATATAGTTACCATCGCTACCCTTGTGGTTGTAGACATTCTTGGATAACGTGGAAATGATCTATAGAACAAAGTCCTAGTTATGGCACAAAATATAAGAAAAACTTTTCCATTACCACATAAAATGGAACAAAACCCTTCCTACTATAAATATTTTCTTAAAGCAGAAAATGATTATATCACATAATAGAATAAATCCTTTGCTCTATATTTTTGGAAAGCGTCGAAATAGTTAGACAACAAAATAGAACAAAACCCTGACCCTTATTTCCATAGGAGATTTCTCACCCTCGTATCCATAGATATTTCTAGAAATAAAACAAGACACTAATATTTGTTGCTAGTTGCTATTATTTGTCACCCTCACCCTCATTGCCATATAGATTTATGGAAATAAACAATACTCTCGCCCTAAACAAGAATATTGTTAAGATTCAACAAGATGATGAGCTTAGTGAAAAGTAAGCATCTTCACTAAGTAGGGCCTGCGGGCTATTTTAGGTGTATGTCTATTTTTAGACATGGTGAGCATATTATATAAGTTTCAGGATGCTATTTGTAGATGGTTGGTCAAATGTGAAAAATAGATTGAATTATATTTTTAGAATATTGGGCGAAGTATATTTATAGATCATCAATCTAAAAATAGATGCATGTCGATTATTATTAGCCCTTAATAATAATCCAACAATAAATATCAACTTATTCACTTGGAGCACTTTATTTCAGTGAACGGATTTGGAAAATCAGTGGGCTGAAGGAATTATGCAATTCCTAGGGTGGTTGGTGACTCATGCATGGAGGACTTAGTTAGAACTGAAGTGACAGAGTTGGAAGAGTAGTTATGGGAGTTGTTATTTAGTTTAACTCAGTCAAGTGAGTTAAACTCAGTAGAGCTAGTTGTATCTATTCTAACTGAAAGATACACTAGTGAGAGTTTAGTGAATTAATTCACAACTAATAACTCAGTTGCAACTAAACAAATACAACAATTAACTACTTGCATGTCAAATCCAGTGGAGAGATAGGTGAAAGGGTGAGATGGACTATCTGTTGTGACTATAGTGATGCATTCAATGCATTTGACACACATTGGAGATGCCAATGAGGATTGCGCAATCAAGGCAAGGCCAATTTGAATTCATTCAAGGGTCTTCTTCAGCAGGGATTGCGCAATGGAGGCAGGCTGTCAGGAGGCAAGAAATTGGTGCATAGATATGCAAATTTCTGCATGACACTGTGTAATTATTTTTTATTGTACCGAGAGCTTCATGTACTGAGCTTTTTATGATATTTTTACATGATTCCATTGATATACATACTATATTATAGTTGGGGATTTTAGCTTTAAGCTTTACCGTTAAACAACTGTGTTTATGTGCGATTGATTTTCTTCATATGTTTTGCAATTGGAAATTTAATTTCTGCAAAGAATTAAGTGGAATGACTCTATAATTAGCATAAGATTAATTGTTAGATCAAGAGGATCCGGTAATGCTATTAGTATTAATAAATTTCTACATGGTATCGGAGCAGTGTTAATCATTGAAGAGGTGTTGAGTTTTGTGCTGGTGGACAATTTGTATTTCATGTAGAAATTTCTTGGTGCGATAGTTGAGTATTCATTGAAATGTCTTTCAATGGGTTGCAGTTGGAGTATGCCCTTGAGGGTAGCTCAAACTACATAGCGTGGAAGGACAGGATGGAGGCGGTGCTTGAAGATAATATACTGAAGGAGTTCATCAATAGCGATGTTCCTAAGCCTACTTCTAGTGATGCTGCATTACTTGATGCATGGCAAAAGAAGGTAGTGAAGACAAGAAGAATTATGTTGGAAGGTGTGAAAGACCATATTGTGTCAAGCCTTCATGGGAAAGCCACTCCATTTGAAATGTTGAAGGCTTTAACAGATCTTTTCCAAAGCATCAGCGACCATAGGAAGTTGGTGCTAAAAGATAAGCTCAAAAAAATCAAAATGGAGAAGGGCGATAATATTCCAAAATATCTCACGAAGTTTGTCCAATGTAGGGATGAGCTAGGGAGTGTGGGAATTACAGTTATAGATGATGACTTGGTGAGCTTGGCTCTCCTTGGGCTTCCGAAGAGTTGGCATAGCTACGAAGACTCTGTCAATAGACGGGAGAAACTGCCGGATTGGGAGCGACTTTGGTCGGATCTTGTGCAATAGGAGATAAGGCGAAATACCATGGATGGCTCTTCATCGAATAATGATGATGAAAAGAATTGCGCTTTGGCTGCCAAATAAAGGAAAGGGAAGGGGAAGAAATCCCATCCAAAATATGAGGCTAAAGGCAAGAAGTTGGATTTGTCCAAGGTGAAGTGTTTTCATTGTCACGAACATGGGCATCTCGCCACTAATTGCCCACAGAAAAAAGAAGAACAATAAGGATGTTGGAGCTGCAGCTGGAGAGGCCTTAGCCCTGCAATTTGAACATTATTTCTCTTTGATTGCATGCTTGGTTTCAAGTGCAATGGGATCGGTGTGGTATCTTGATAGTGGTGCTTCCTTCCATATGACGGGAGACAAGGAGTTGTTTAGTGACTTGGAGAAGAAGGATCTCCAAATGCATATAGAGATGGGTGATGATGGTAGATACAGTGCGACCAACATTGGAACCATTACCTTTGAGAGGGAGTCAGGTAAACCATTTCTGTTGAAAGATGTTATGCATGTTCCAGGTCTGAAGAAGAACTTAGTCTTGGTCGCTATGTTGGAGGACAGAGGTTATGAAGTTGTTTTCAGCAAGGGAAAAGCTTTCCTACAACATAAAACAAGGGGTCAAACCAAGAGGATATAGATTCGAGTTAAGAATATCTACAAGTTGGAGGTAGATGGTTGCGCTGCAATGATGGGAAAAGTAGAAGAAATGGTGATCCAGGATGAGGGTGAATTATGGCACAGGAGATTGGGCCATCTTCACCATGGCGCCTTGAAGATTTTGCAGCAGATTTCTACTAGACTTCCCAAGGGTACTCTTGCGCAGTCAGATCAGTACAAGGGATGTACTATGGGTAAGTTTGTGAAGACCACCTTTCATGAGAAGGAGAAACATGCTTCAGTGATCCTGGAGAGAATTCACATAGATGTGTGTGGACATTTCTCAGTTGCTTCAACAAAAAAACACATGTATTATGCTATTTTTTTTATGACTATTCTCGTAGATGTTGGATCTTCTTCATGCAGAATAAGAGCAAAACATTCTCAAAGTTATGTGAGTTTAAAGCATTGGTGGAGAAGGAGTCGGGGAAGCAAGTGAAGGCTTTGCAGAGCGATAATGGTGGTGAATATATCTCGAACGAATTCAAAGAATTCTGTAGCAAAGAAGGAATTCGAAGAGAACTCATAACGCCTCATAACCCACAGCAGAATGGGGTCGCATAGAGGAATAATAGAACGATCGTGGGTGTTGCACCAGCTATGCTGCATGACCAGGGCCTACCGATGCACTTATGGGCGGAAACATGCAACACTATGGTTTATGCGCAAAAACGTTGTCCTCATAGAGTACTTGGCATGAGTACACCTGAAGAATATTTTACTGGTAAGAAGCCTGCTATTTCTCATTTAAATATTTTTGGCTCATCTGTTTACATTCATGTGACAAAGGATGCTAGGAAGAAGCTGGAGCCGACTGCAAAAGTTGGGATATTTGTGGGGTACACAGAAACACCCCATAATTATCATGGGCATTTTCCAAACAGTCGAATGACTATGGTGCGACGGGATATAAAATTCAATGAGGTGAAAGCCATGAATTTTTTGCTTGAGAGGGAGCTACACTTGCATGCGGAGGAGGAAATTATTGTTCCCAAATATGAGCCTCTAGATTTGGATCAACCACAAGAGGAGATTCATGGAGTGGAGGAGTCCACTTATGTAGAACCAAACATCAGAACAAGCATGAAGCGTACCACATAAGCTGAGAGACTGAAGCTTGATGCGGCACAGAATGTAGGAGTCCCTACATCACAGCGCAGACAGAGACAGTCACCTGACCAGTTTACTGGATACATGGCTCTTATGAGCAAGAGTATTGTGATAGAGCCATCTTCTTTTGAAGAAGCAGCGCAGGAGCCCACATGGGTAGATGCCATGGTGGAGGAGTATGACTCCATTGTCAGAAACAGTGTTTGGGAGATTGTTCCAAGGCCGGTGGGTAAATCAGTTGTAGGATCAAGATGGATCTACAAGATAAAGAAAGCTACTGATGGGAGCGTCGAGAAGTATAAGGCAAGATTTTTTGCCCGAGGCTTCTCACAGATCGAGGGGATTGATTATGAAGAAACCTTTGGACCTATCGCACGGTATTCTTCCATAAGGACCATCCTTACTCTCTCAATGTAGATCGATTTGCACATTCATCAGATGGATGTGAAGACTGCATTCCTTAATGGGATCATTGAGGAAGAGGTGTACATTGAGCAACTTGAAGGATTTGAGATCTTTAGTAGCGAGTTGCATGTGTGCAGACTCAAAAGAGCGTTGTATTGGCTTAAGCAAGCACCACGTGCTTGGTACACACGGATTGACAACTATTTCACTGGACTTGGCTTTACCAAGAGTGAGGCGGATGCAAACCTGTACCAAATTGTGGTGGATGGTAAGCTTTTAATCATTTTTCTTTATGTTGATGATTTAATACTAACGAGTGATGAGCAGTTGATACACTCATGCAAGGTAGATCTTGCAAAGGAATTTGAGATGAAGGATTTGGGACTCCTTCATTATTTCTTGGATTGGAAATATGGCAGCGATAAGGTGAACTGTTTGTGTCTCAAGGCAAGTATGCTTAGGAGATTCTTGGTAAGTTTCACATGGAGAAATGCAAGCCCACGAATACTCCTCTTCCAGGAAATTGGAGGAAAGAGGATGCTACATCGGAAGAGGTATTGGATGCCACTATTTATCAAAAGTTGGTGGGTTTGCTCATGTATTTAGTTATGCTATGAGGTGAACCAGCTTAGTCAAGCGATGGTTAAGCCTACCAAGCTCTTTTGGAAGGAAATCAAGCATGTCCTGAGGTATCTCAGGGGCACATCTGAGTATGGCTTATGGTACAAACAGACGGATGAGGTGAAGTTGCATGGCTTTACAGATGTAGATTGGGCATGCAGCCCAACGAACAGAAAGAGCACATCAGGAAAGTTTTTCAGTATCAGATCTACAACAATTTCTTGGTACAACAGGAAACAAAGATCTGTGGCACTCAGTTCAGCAAAAGCAGAATACATGGTAACAAGTCAAGCTGCATGTGAGGCTATCTGGATGAGGAAGATCCTAGTCGGTTTGTTCGATTCTCATTTAGATCCTACAGTGATACATTGTGATAATCAGAGTTGCATAAAAATCTCGAATAATCTTGTGTTTCATGATAGATTTGAACATATTGATATCTGGTATCATCATATCAGAGATTGTGTGCAGCAGGAGATCATGTTGCTTCAGTACATTCCTACGGAAGATCAAGATGCAGATATTCTGACGAAGGCACTCAGTAGGAGCAAATTAAAATACCATAGAGGCAGGATCGGGGTGACAGATAATCCCTATCTTGTTGAGAGGGAGTGTTGAGATTCAACAAGATGATGAGCTTAGTGAAAAGTAAGCACCTTCACTAAGTGGGGCCCGCAGGCTATTTTTAGGTGTATGTATATTTTTAGACATGGTGAGCATATTTTATAAGTTGCAGGATCCTATTTGTAGATGGTTGTTCAAATGTGAAAAATAGATGAAATTCTATTCTTATAATATTGGGCGAAGTCTATATATAGATCATCAATCTAAAAATAGATGCATGTCGATTATTATTAGCCCTTAATAATAATCCGACAATAAATATCAACTTATTCTGTTGGAGCACTTTATTTCAGTTAATAGATTTTGAAAATCGGTGGGTTGAAGGAATTACATAATTCATAGGGTGGTTGGTGACTCATGCATGGAGGACTCATTTAGAACTGAAGTGACAGAGTTGGAAGAGTAGTTATGGGAGTTGTTATTTAGTTTAACTCAATTAAGTGAGTTAAACTCAGTTGAGCTAGTTGTATCTAGTATAACTGAAATATACACTAGTGAGAGTTTAGTGAATTAATTATTTAATTAATTCACAACTAATAACTCACTTGCAACTGAACAAATACAACAATTAACTACTTGCATGTAAGATCCAGTGGAGACCCAGTGGAGAGATAGGTGAAAGGGTGAGATGGACTATCTGTTGTGACTATAGTGATGCATTCAATGCATCTGACACACATTAGAGATTCCAATGAGGATTGCGTAGTCAAGTCAAGGCCAATTCCAATTCATTCATGGGTCTTCTTCAGTAGGGATTGCACAGTGGAGGTAGGCTATCAGGAGGTAAGAAATTGGTGCATAGATATGAAAATTTCTGCATGACAGTGTGCAATGATTGTTGATTGTACTGAGAGCGTGATGTACTAATATTTGTATGATATTGTTACATGATTCCATTGATATACATAATATATGATAGTTGGGGTTTTTAGCTTTAAGCTTTCCCATTAAACAACTGTGTTTCTGTGCGATTGATTTTCTTCATATGTTTTGCAATTGGCGATTCAATTTCCGCAAAGAAATAAGTGGAAGGATTATGTATTTAACATAAGATTAATTGTTAGATCAGGAGGATCCGGTAATACTATCAGCATTAATAAATTTCTACAAATCTTTGCTATTTTCTATAAAGATATGTGGAAATAAAATAAAATTCTCGCCCTCATTGTGAGTTGTTATAAAGATATATGGAAATATATCAAAATCCTTGTTTCTATAAAGATTTGTGGAAATAGAACAAAATACTTGCAACTATTAAAATTTATGGAATGCATGTGTTGTGAAACCAACTCTAAAAATAGAAGAAAAGAGATATCAACGCCTTATAAATAAGCCACTTTGAGGGGGCAACCTCCAATACATTACATGAATGAATAATTCTTCGATGATACAAATGACAAAACCTCATTTCTATATATAAAGGCCCATGGGGCCACAATGTAATCCTAGCTGACCTAACAATAATAATGTAAGGGCACAATAATAACAATATGGGGGTTACAGGGGTACAACAATAACAATAAGGGGGGTTACACTAACATAATAAGGGACTACACTATTAATATAGGGACTTAACATGCCCTTCTCCTTCAAACAAGTGTTGTCCTCAACGCTTGATTATTTTTTTATGCTTTTATATAAAATTCTCATCATCCCATGTGGAATCTTCTACTAGAAATTTCTTCCACTTGCTGAGATACTCTGAAATTGATCGTACTTGACGAGTTCTTATTTTTGTGACTGCTTCATAAATTCTTTCGATGTGATGTCAATCTTCCTGTTGTTTCATTAGATTCTGCACCAAAGTTAGGTTATCCTTTGAGAGTTGGAGAACTTGTTGTTGATGCTCGATGTGATCTTCCACTAATTTATCATCCATATTAGCTATTATTTATTCCTTCAAACCATCCAACTTAGCCTTCATTTCTGCTTTTAAACCATCTATGTCATCTTCGGTTTCTCTTCGTAATATCGAAATTTGTTGCACTTGGTACCATAATTTGGATATCTCATACTGCAATTCTTCCTCTTCATGCGTCATAGTATATATTTTTGAGGGCTTAATGGGTATGGAATTATTTTTTTGAGTCATTATAGAACTTAATACTGATAAAAATTCTAAAATATTCCTTTGGAATCACTTCAAACTGCTTTTTCAAACAAACGTTATGGAATTTTAAAAACCAAATACACAACTTTTTCTTGCTTTTGAGAGTCTCTATATTGAAACTGGATTTTCGATGTAATTTCAGATCCTCAATAACTGAAATTTGGCCTTGCAGTAGCCCTCTGAATCCTCTTTCGAATGCCATAGTTCTGACCTGATTTGGATTCTTCAAGGCAAAGTTATGTCCAATCTCCCACAATGACCTAATTATGGACTAGTTCAGTAGAGAGAACTTGTATGACTTGCCATGTGTCACTGTTTGATCCTTTGGCTCTGAAATTTATAGACAGGAAACTACAGTCCATGTACTTCCAGTCACTTTTTACAAAATTTCGATCCGATGCTCAGAGAGAGAGAGTTATGAATATTTTCCCACGATCACCTCTTTGAGATGAAATTCAGGAGCCTAAAAAATACCTAACTTCAACATATCATATCTCTGAAAATATTGTGAACCAAGCTCTAAAATTTTGCGACAATGTTCCTCAGGATTTCAGCTTCGCGCTCTAAAAATTTCAACTTCTGAACTTTCTTAGAAAAAAAATTATAACGAAAATTCCGCGATGACCTTTTTAAGTGAAATTCAAGAGCCTGCAAAAATCCCTAATTTCCACAGATCATATCTTCGAAAATATTGCGAACCAAGCTCTGAAAGTTTGCGAAGCTGTTCCTCAAGATTTCTTCTTCGCACTCTAAAAATTTTAGCGTCTAACCCTTCGTAGAAAAAAGTTATAGCGAAAATGCTACGATGACCTGTTTGGAGCAGCGAAACCCTAGAATCCAAATCCATGATACCAAATGTTGTGAAAACAGCTCCAAAAATAAAATAAAAGAGATATCAACGCCTTAGAAATAAGCCACTTCGAGGGGGAAAACTCCAATACATTACATGAATGAACAATTCTTCGATGATACAAATGACAAAACCTCCATTCTATATATAAGAGTCCATGGGGCACAATGTAATCCTAGTGGGGCCACAATGTAATCCTAGCCGACCTAACAATAATAATTTAAGGGCACAATAATAACAATATGGGGGTTACAGGGGTACAAAAATAACAATAAAGGGGGTTACACTAACATAATAAGGGACTACACTATTAATATAGGGACTTAACAGCATGAAATTAATAAAACACGAGAGTGTTGGATTGAAGAAGTGTGTTAGTTTGATGCTCTCCTAATTGCATTATCCTTGCTTCCAAATGTGGAATATTAGAAATATTTTCAAGAAAACTGGATGTCTATTGTGATGGGTTTGATGGGATGGAACACAGACACGGTAATCACCTCAAAATTTCAAAGGACATGGTAGATATTAGAAATAATTTCAAGAAAATTGGATGTATATGGTAACGGATTTGATGGGATGGAACATAGGTAAGGTAATCGCCTCATAATTCAGTGGGCATGGCATTCCATAAGACATTTATCGTATATTTATTGGGGGAGCCCATCACAACTTTCCTCAACAATATTTTGAAATAATTCTTAATTAAAAAATTGTAAAAGGGAATATTATGTGCAGGTTAATTAAATTTATTTGTAGTATTAGCCTTGGCCAATTATATAACAAGTAATTTCTATTTTACTCTCCTTTAGTCCATAAAACCATTGTATACATGCATTATTATAATACAATATATTATGTTATCATATTATTATTGTTTAATAATTAATAAATTTTCGCTAGCAAATAGGTTTGGTCTGGTTTTGGTGTTTTCTGAAAATAAGTGGCATCTATCTAATTGGGTTTTCATGTTGTATGAGGAGTTCATCAGTTGTTATCTTTGAATATATTTTTCTTGTTTTTAATTTGTTAGTTTTTTGCCACTTGCGGATGGTGTTTTACCTCTCTAAATGCTTATTCTCTTTAAGCAAAATAAATAGTCATCAATGTTTTATGAACCCCACGTGAAATTGACATACTACACAATGAATATGGGGAACAATAAAAAGGTTTAACAATGTGTATCATAATATTAGATAAAATGGAAACTAGAAATGTAATTTGTAGGGTAACTACGTAGAAGAAAGTCAGAAAGAGATATAATACAATTGTAACTACCTTACAATACAATTTGAATATAGTTTATATATGTGTGCCTAATGTATGTAAATCTATACAAATATCAAGTTAAGAACCTACATGTAGATTCATGACAAGAACATGGAAGTAATAGAGTTTATATTCATGGAAATTTTAGAATATATATATATATATACATATTGAGGCTTTTTTTTTACTTCTAAGGAAAAAGTCGTAATTTTATTAATGCAAATAAAATTACATGTTATATTTTTTGGTGATTGTCCAAAAACCACACAAGGCTAGTGTTCAAAAATCATACAAGAGTTCATAAAAATAAAATAGAAAAGAAAATCAAGTTTTTCTCCCTTTCTTCTTTTCGACCTTGCGTCATGCACCTTGTGATGGCGGGCAGGAGACAAGGGCGAGTTGATTTTCTTCTATATGTGCCCCATTATCCTTGTCTAAGTCTGAAGTATCTGAAGAATGCGGTCGCTTGTTCCCTCCGTTGTCATAACCATTTGCTCCTTTGCAGGCCTTGCTGGGGGATTTTGCAAGTCAAAAGGATCTTGAGGTTCCTTCCTTTGTACTTCCATTCTTGTTTCTGGTTTTTCGTTCTCTTTAGAGTGGGTTCTTCAGCTTCTTCTACTGCTTCCTCCTCTATCTCATAGGTAGGAAATTTCCACCCTTTAGGTGCCTTCCCATTCTTCTTATTTTTCTAGTTATCTCCTTTTGTGTTTGGGCATGTGTTTTGTAAGTGTCCGGTCTGCCTGCATATTCTGCATCTGAATGCAGTGTTTTCATAATCTAAATGTTGAGTCCAGCTTTGTTGTTTATTTTTCAACTATGTGCTTTCTGTTAATCCTTTGTTGAGATCAAATTCCACACAAATTCTTGCAGAAGTATAGATCTTCTCCTCCATGCGTTGTATATCTATTTTGATGTATCTCCCAATGGTGTTCCCAATGCCTTCTAGCAGGCATTCATTCCAGAAATGTAGGGGGAGGTTGTGTAACTGGACCCAAATTGGCATTCTCGATACAGACATAGTGTTTGCAACAAATTACAGGAACCATGGTGTAATGAAGAGTCTCGTAGTTCCCCAGAACCATGTTCCTTCTCAGAGTATAATATCTCTGATTTCCGAGGTTGAGAATTTTACGATGAAAAAACCTTTGGAGCATAGATGGATTTCACACTCCATGGTCCATGTTGTGAAAATCCAATGGAAATGTTCCATTGGTTTGGGCAAAAAGCAGTTGAAACGACATATAATTTCTTGTGCTTCATATGTGGTGTGATGTTCCTCTATCTCTGGTATGTCTATGGATAGTCTCGGTGTGTGGTTCAGTTTCTCTACTATGTATGGGCTCGGGGCGCTCCGACAGGTTCTGTAGGTGCAGTATCTTTGTTTTTTCCTTATAGAATGTTTTTGTAGGAGGATCCTCCTTTTGTTTGTCCCTCATTTGTGATGTTGTTTCCCATAGCCCCCCCTTGGCCTTTGGGTTTTCCCTGTTCCACAGTGCCTCCTCTCAGCCGCAGGTTGAGTGCTATGGTGGATCCCGAGCCAATGTGGTAATCTTTGATTAACCTAGATTCTTGTAAAAAATTTCCTCCACCGATTAGAGATTGTAGGTGTATTAGATATCCTATCGTTTGATTGATGCTTTATTTCAATTTAATCACCATGTCTCTATCGTATATCCAGAGTAATATATTTTTCCCTATAGGGGTTCTAATAAAAACTTGAAAACGGATTGGAAATACATGTTGCTTGGTTTCCAGTACCCTTTTATCGTTGTGCCTCTGCAATGGTGTGATTAGTTTGGGTCTGTGGTTCCCTGTTGAGAGCAGATTCATGCCCCAATGAGTCAGGGCAACTACAACCATCAGGGGGTGACATTGTTTTGTGGGTGATATGATATCATCCCATGAACATCCAGAGTCGAAAATTCATGCAAGGCAATGGCAGCCCCAAATGCATATCCAACTTGAACAAATGCCCAATCCCCCGCTGTTGTGCGAGGAAGAGCTACCAACTCAACCTAAAAGACAGATTTCTATGTTGGCCTACGTGCCAGTGATAGTCATCTTGGGCAAACCTTGTCCGTTGACCTTTCGATGCAGATACTTTCCCATTTCAACCCATTTTGGGGAAAAAACTTGTATGTTCGTATCTTGCGCTTTTTAGCCTTACTATTGTCAAGGGGCACTGGTTCAGTACTTGACACATGGCATTTTTTGGTTTGCGGGTTTCGAAATCCATTGCACGCCTATGCTTTTCCTCCGCCCAACAGTGCCAAGCGATGATGGACATATGCCGCAAAACCAGGGTGGCTCCCCCAACTCTGTGCGATTTTGTGAGTGGCGATGACAGAGAAACCATAAAACCCTAGCACAGAAGTATCGCATATTTTCTCCATGTTTTTTCACATCGAGAAACTATATTGAGGCTTATTGAAAGAACAAGGTCCCAATATTTCTCAATATGCCTTACATGCATGGATACCCAAGGGACTCTTGGAAGAAAAACATGTGTTGTTCAGTAAATTAACAAAAAATGCATTATGAATCTTCTTCCCAATACAACCACTAGGACAATATAGTGGAATCGAGGTTCCAAAATTAGAGTTTTAGAGAAAATAATCACTAAGGGTCACATACAACATAAATGTGAATAATAAATAACCATACAATCACGGATTGAAACCTTATATGAACGAGTGGTTTAGTCTTGGTTGAAAATCCCAATTCCATGCTCTAAAAGAGAGAAGGGACGAAGAAAAGGGCATTTTTGGTTGCATCCATTCGAAGCCATAGGTAAATTCCAAAGGAAATAATTTATATTCCTACAAATAGAAAATATGGCAAGGGTTATACAACCATATATGCCTAGAAATTCATGTAGTGGAAATATAAGGTCACAAATTCCCAATTAACTAAGTGTGAACTTGTGGCAAAACGTATAAAACATTATGTTAGATATTTTGGTAACATGATTTTGTAAAAAAATACACAACATTTTATTTGTATGCGTTACTAAGTTTTAAACATTTTTTTTTTATATATAGTTTGCATTTTAGTTGGGAGGTGCTCGAGAATCTCATATAAAATAATATTTTTCCATATAAAATTAAAATTAAAAAATAATAAAATAATACTTAAATTAAAAAATTTTAAAAATGTGTGTTTAGTCGGTATATCAATTCAATTTTAGATTAGTTTTATATGTTTAATTGGTGCATATTGTGGAATTAATTAATGCACTTTTTAGAAAGGGTGCTATATAACATTGGCTGAAGCAAAGGCTAAGGAAAAATTGGATTAACTCCCTTTTCGTTAGGAAAAGTGATTAGCCAAAAAATATTCCAGACCCGGGGAAACTTGTTGCATTTATAACCTGGTGTACGCCTGAAGTAAAGAACTTTGTAATGCTTAAAGTGTGAATCCTCTTAACAAGCAAACTTTTGAAGAACTCTACAAGGTCATTCCATATTCTAAATTGTTCAAAATTGGATAAGATGCATAGGCTCCAGTTTAGAATTATTAGAAATTTTTCTCTAAGAAAACTCCTATGAATTATAGTACTAGCTAACTAATCATCGAAATTTGAGCAATTTTCCTGATTGCACCTTAATTGAATAAATCAAGATCATTGTTCCAAGTGGAATTAGAGGTGTCAAGATATATAGAAGTCTCAATTCATCACAAGATCACGGAAATAAAAGAAAAGCAGTTAATGACAAATTGTGCAAGATACGCATAAAGTTCAAAATTTTGTCCCTAATGGTAAATTTAGCCAAAGGCACCATGCTTAGAATCTTGGAAGTGGACTTTGAAACCTCGAGGTTCTTATCAGGATCTCACCTACAATATTTTGGCATGTTTCCTTGGTGAAAGATACCAATGAAGCATTGGACACATAAAAAAGAGAGTAATTAATCTTCTTGGAAACTCCATTCTTTTTTTTCAAGAAAGTAGAAGCCCTAGCAACATTTTTGTACAAATCAGTAGCAAACTTCAAAACCTCAAGCTTATTTATAAGATTGCTCCTCACAAAATTTGGACCTGTTTTCTTGGTAAAAGACGCCAACGAAGCATTGGACACATAAAAAGAAAACAATTAATCTTCCTGGCTACTCCATTCTCCCTGTTAAAGGATGTACACACTATGGTAACAAATACATACAAAAATTGATGATTAGTATATGTCTCGTTGACTCTTGTTTAATTAGCATAATGTCAAAAATATGATAGAATATATACATATTCTGAAATAATTCAATATATTATGTGTATGAATTAGAGACTCATGAGAACTTATTACTTCATTACTCTATGTTTTAATTTATTCTCTCTACTACTGTGTAGATTTAGCAATTTGTATTTAAGATGCAATTATTTATTAGAATAAATGCTTGTTATTTTAATATATTTTTATCCTTTGACACCCATTGATCAACTACAAACAATGCAATAATATTCAAATTTCCTTATAGCCACTTCTTCTACTTCTTTGTCATAGAGACGGGTACTCACATTCGCACTATTGGCAAACCAAAAAAAAAGGATAGTCAGAGAGACAAAGAACACAACATATTATATAGGACATTTCATAATGTTCTTATGTGATACCCGGTGATTGAATGTTCAATGTATTTCATGCTCTTTGCATTATAATCATTGTTACAATTGGATAATTTGCATATTGTCTTGATAGAATTCATGGAAATTAAAACCAGTTTTGCATTGAATGGGTAAAAATTGCAAGAAATCAATCAAAAGTTATCTATATTCAATCTACATTTATTGGAGAATTTATTTTATTATCCTGTCGACTGTCTATTTCACTCATTTTTTGTTCTTCTTCGCTTTTGATATACTTCAACTAAAATACAAGAAGGAATTATAAAGCACTTTCGACATTGATTTTGTCAGGGACATGACGATGTTGTGCATTCATTGCATAATGAATTGACTCCTAAGTATCTTCAAGACCTTCACCATGTTAATGATGTTGAAATATACTTGGAAGGATTATCTACGCGTTTTGTTTTTCTCAGTCTACAATTAGCTTATGGGAAGATGTGTTTTTTATCAAATGGTTCTCTAAATGGTTGTAAATTCCAATCAATGTTTGGATAATTACAAATGGGAAACAATATCTCTGGTTCAATCAAGACATTTATGGATATCAATAAAATATTTTTCTACACAACCAAAACCCTACATGTGGCTATTTTGAACCACTCTTGTTGCATCGCACAACAAACATTCCAGTTCCAATAGGTAAATCAATTGCTTCATGCATTTGTTTGTACCCATACCCATCTAGACAATTTGACATATTGTCAATTTAGAAAATCCTATTCGAGCAAGGCTTATTGATCTATGGACAATTTTTCAATGAATTCCATGAATTTGGGTTCGATTATATTTGTACACTCGCACCATGGTTTGATATGTCTGTTATGAGAAAAAAAATTGCACATTTTTTTAACAATTGTTGCATTTGCAATGACATTAGAGATACCAACTGATTAGAAGAACATGTACATGCTAAAACCATTTAGAAAGAGAAATGTATCAATGATTAGAAAGGTTATTATTATTATTAACTTATCAATGACATATGTATATGGTCATATATAAGTAAAAGGTTTTGCAACAATTTGGATATGTGAAATACTTGATGTTAACATAAACATTAGGAATGCAGAAACAAAATATATTTCTTTGAGATTCTATTCATCAAACACTTCCTCCAAAATCTTGTACCTTATGCATCTACCAATGTCCACACCATATGCACATTTCCATGCACTTCTAATAGTATCGAAAATGACAGCCATAATGACAATGTAACGGCCCTAGTGAAAATTCCATGTAATAAAGTTAAAATAATAACCACGGTTGATGGGACACGTATTCCAAATTGAATGTTTGGGAAAAAAATCCTAGTGCGGGTGTTCAAATGGTTTATTATGGCTATGGAAATTGTAAAATGCAGTGGCTAAGGCATTAAAGAGGAAAAAATCATTTTTGGCACATTTATTTATGAAAATAATGAAAATTAGGAGAAAAGGGAGGTGAAAGGTCACAAGTTGCATATGAGGAGGAAAATGAAGGAAAATAATGGAAAATGAAGAAAATAGAGTTATCATTGAAAAAAGGGCTTATGAGGATCAGTTGGTACCTTTTGTCAGTGCATTTTTGGAGATCTCTCATTACTCTCTCTCTCTCTCTCTCTCTCTCATACTTTTGGATACTTAGAGTTTTCTTGGAGCACTCTTGGAGAGTGTGGATACTTGGTGATTTGGAGCAAGGAGGCAAAGGAAGAGTAGTAAATAAAAAACAGACATCGGGATCAGTAGCTAAAAATGGTTTTGATTTCAAGTACCAAGTTGCATGTATGTTTTCCTCACTAGTTTTGGTATGCATGGTGTATGCATGTGGTTTCTTGGTCATGATATGTCATTGGCATGGAGGATTGCCTGAATTGACAGTGTATTTTCCCAGCCTTTCCATTTCCTGGATATCCATGATGTTGTGGTTTTATTTCCATTGATTGTTTTCTGGTTAGTTCTCATGATTCCTTTAGTTGTGGGTTGAGTTATTAGTTCATGGAAACCTTGTTTGGACAAACGCTTTGGAAGTCTATCAGAAAAATGTGGGTTGAGTTACTAGTCCTGGAAGCCTTAGTTGGAAAATGCTCTGGAATCCCTAGGTGGGTTGAGTTACTAGTCATGTAAGCCATGGTTGGACAAACGCTCTAGAAGGCCTGTAACAGTTGGGGTTGAGTTACTAGTCCTGTAAGCCCTAGTTGGAACAAACACTCTGGCGCCCTGGCACAACTTGGATAGAGATAAATCTGTGATGGTTGTGATTTTCGACCATGAGGTGGAATCACTGGTTGAGGGGTGAGGTGGTTTGGCCTCTGGAAGCCCTGGATAAGTTTTGATTGATGTTTTTGATGAGATCCCACATTCATGCTTGGAATATGGCATGGGAGTGATTGGATGACGTGAGATTTGGCTCAGCCAATCTATGGTCAGGTGGAATGTGGAAGTCCCATCTCTGACTAGTTTTTATATTCATTAAGGAGAAATTCATTCCATTGGTATTTGGTATGCAAATGTACTGATTTATATGTGGATTTTATTGTTGTTGTATCCATGGTATTTTTGTTGTTATTATGTTGGTTATGAGCATGTATTTTTATAGTGATGATGTATGGCTCTCCCCGTGTTTTTACTTGTAAATGAATTCACAATGTATCTATGGTCAAATAGATTGTATGGCAGCTAATGATGTATGCGTGCAAGACTTCTTAGTGAGACCCCTTTGCTTTGTTCTATTGTTTATACTTGTAGTTTCAATGTTTGGTCATGGCTAGGAGGGGTCCAGATGAGTTAATTTTGATCTAATTGCTTTTATATCATTGTCCTGTGTTATTTATCATCTCTGAACTTTTCATGAAGTTTTGGGAAGAGCACTAGGTTCTAGGCCCAAAAAGGTGGCTCAAATCCTGGGGACACTAACACAAAAACTAAGGAATTAAGTCCCTGGATGTTGGCATGCAGTGTTATGCCTGTGTCTATAGCCTCCTAGACGTTGGCTTGCAAGCATGTGCCTGCTTATATAGCTCATAGGGGTCAAAAGGTTAGTGTGACCCAGGGGTAAGAGGCCTTAATGGTTGGGTTACCTCTTGGGGGTGTTGTTGTTGTTGTACAAGGTTTGTGTGAAGAGTTTTCGTCGATTCCATTTCCTTAAGGAAATCAAGGAGGTTTATTTTAATCATAGTGGCATATCGTCACATGTTTACCCGATTTGGCTAGTTACATGGGTAGATGTGGGAAGAGGGTGTTACAGAGTGGTATCAGAGCATGGTTCAACCCTTGGACTGGATGGGAGGTGTGTTGGTCATGCCTTTTTGTTAGTTTCATATGTGTTTCACATACCTATGGTGTATGTATTTGTTTCATCCATGTTGTGTTGGCCATGGTGGTAGTGGTTTCGCCATGGAAGGGATGATGGTGTTGTTGTCAACATCTTGTCATGAGTATATGACTAGTTATGTGTTGTTCATGCTTATGCATTGTCCCTGCACACTTGCTTACATGTTTCTTACACTAATGTATGTTGGTTTATTTATGATTGGGTTTATATGACATATTTCACATTGCAGGAAGAAATCAAAGATGAATAGTAGAATTGTATAGTACATAGATTCTCCCTATGAGTCATATGAGCAACATGGTGTTGGGCACTCATCTGACTTGGCAGACACACTAAGTAGTTTAAAGGAAGAAATAAGGAGTTGCAAGGTAGACAATGACAGACCCATACAAGCACAGGAAAATCAAGCAGAGGTTAATGCAACCATCCTTCAAAGTTTTTCAGAGTTGCAGAAATAGGGGCCACTTCAGATCAGCTATGGGTAGGAGGATGGGACCAATGGAACATATGGAAATAGGTCTCCTAGCGGTCACAGGTCGAATAGGGATGACACAGTTAGAGATGGCAGATTTTTGGAGACTCTGGATAGGAGAGGCGATAGACACAAGTATCATTCTAGTTCTGGTTCCGACAGGCATCATGATCGTCATCATTATCATCCTTACAGGAGGAGTGACAGGGCCTATTTTTCGGATTAGTTCAAGAAATAAAAACCACCTAAATTTGATGGAGATATGAAGAAACCACAGGATTCAAAGGCATGGTTTCTTGGTATGAATAATTTTTCCAGGTTGCATGATTAGTTGGAAAATATGAAAGCCATGATAGCTATGTTAAGCCTCAGAGGTAGAGTAGATGTTTTGTGGGAAGATGTGAAGAACGTCAAAGATAATTCTGATGATTTGACTTGGAGTGAGTTCGAGGGGCCCTTTCGGAAGAAGTATCTATAAAAAATATACTACTATGATAGGGAAAAAGAGTTTTATAAGCTAAAGATGGGTTCCATGATAGATGATGAGTATACTAGCAAGTTCTTAGGGTTACTGAGATATGTGTCTTATCTCAAGGAGGAGAAGGCCAAGATTTAAAGATTTATTTGTGGTTTATCGATAACATTCATATATAGGATTGAGTTTGATGAGCCTACGTCATTTGAGGAGGCCATCCGGAAATTCAAGAATTTTTATGTGCAATCGAAGCATAGATCGAAGGCAAAGCCAAACTGGAAAGGTAATGATAAGAATAAAGGAAAATGGGAAAAGAAGCAAGCAAGGCCTCAGGATACAGGTAACAAGGAGAATTTTGCCCCACCTACGAAGTTTAATTCATCTGGCAGAGGACAAGGATTCTGATCTGAGGAGTAGAACAAGGATGAAGTTTGGAAGCCTATACAATGTTGGACTTGTTGCAAAGATCATCGTAAGTGATATTGTCCACAACATCATTGTAGTAGGCCACAAATTGATAGTGTGCAGGAGGCACAGATAGTGGGATATGTTGGGCATAGTGTTCCTCGGATTTATGTAGTTGTGGATAACATGAAAACAAATCATCAGCCTTTTATCATTCACATGGATGGTAAGCTTTGTGATCAAGTTGTTTCTATTTTGATTGACCCTGGATCTAACTATAGTTATATTAATCCTATCCTAGTAGATAAGTGTGGTTTGAGAAAATACATGCATGCAGAATATTGGTTAGTGCAATTTGCTACAAGTACCAAGAAGAGAATTCATCATTGGGTAAGAGTGTGTGCATTTGAGTTAAATAACATGCCTATAGCAGCACACTTGAACATATTGCCATTGGGTTCATACAATATGTGATTGGGTATGGATTGATTATACCTACATAGGACCAAGGTAGATTTCTATGACAAATATATTGAATGATTGGATGACAATGGGGGACCAAGAGTCCTATAGGGAAAGATGAAATCTACATTAGTTAGGATGGTGACATCCATGCAGGCCAAGCACATTCGTAGGAAAGGGTGTGTGTTATTTGCAGTTCATATCTCTAGTGACAAAGGTAAGAAATTTGAGGATGCATATGTGTTTAACAGGTATCCATTTTTACAACAGTTTTGGGATGTGTTTCCAGCAGATATTTCAGATATTCCATCGCATAGGTTGATGCTAGGGGTATCTCCAGCATTAAAGGCACCTTACAATATGAGCACACGAGTTGGTAGAATTAAGGTTGCATCGGAAAGGTATGCTTGAAAAAGGGTACATTAGGCCAAGTATATTTCCATGGGGTGCAGCGGTGTTGTTCGTGAAGAAGAACGATGGCACTCTCAGATTGTGCATTGACTACAACAAGTCGAAAATAGTGACCATCAAGAACAAGTACCTATTACTGAGGATTGATGATTTTTTAGATCGGGTGAAGGGAGCAACAATTTTCTCTAAGATTGACTTGATATAGGGATATCATCAGGTATGCATCAAAGAGAATGAGATCTACAAGACCACGTTCATGACCAAGTACGGGCATTATGAGTTTGTTGTAGTTCAATTCGGGTTGACTAATGCCCCAGCTACATTTATGTGTTTAATCAAAAATGTGTTGTTTCCTTATTTGGATAAGTTTGTTATTGTGTTCATTGATGGCATATTGGTATATTCTAAAAATGATGAAGAGCATGTCAAGCATTTGGTAGTAGTGTTGAGATTGTTGAGAGAGCATCAATTATATGCTAAGCTCAGAAAATGCAGTTTCTTCCAGACTGAGGTACACTACTAGGGACATGTTATCTCCAAGGAGGGAATTGTAGTAGATCCATAAAAGATAAGGCATTCATGGAGTTGGTAGATCCTAAGTATATATATGAGGTGAGATCATTCATGGGACTGGCAGGTTATTATAGGAGGTTCATCATGAAATTATCATAGATTGCTTATCCTATTACATCACTGTAGAGGAACTGTAAGAAGTTTGATTGGAAAAAAGAGTGTGAGGCTAGTTTTGAGAAACTTAAGCAGTTGTTGACACATGATCCAGTGTTAAAGACTGCAGATTCAGGCAAGGAGTGTGTAGTGTGTATATATTCTTGCAAGGGAGGACTTGGTGGAGTCCTTATGTAGGAGGGACAGGTGGTATGCTATGAGTCACAAAAACTGAATGAACACAAGCAAAACTACTTAACACGCGATCTTGATCTAGCAGCGATCATTAATGCACTGAATATGTGGAGGCATTATCTTATTGGAAAGAGGTTTGTACTTATGAGTGATCACATTAGGTTGAGGTACTTATTTAACCAACCAAATTTGAACGCTAGGCATGCAAGATTGTTGGCAACGATGAGCGAGTGTGACTTCAAGATCAGGTACATCAAGGGAAAGGAGAGCAGGGTCGCAGATGCTCTTAGCAGGAGGGTACATGTAAGCCACTTAGTAGCTATGAGATCCTATGGGATAGACTTACAGGATAGGATCTTGCAGGTAGGTCGACATGATCATAAGTATATGGAGAATGTGTACAAGTTGCATTAGAATATAGGTACACGTAGTGGCACAAGTATAGGTACATGTGTTGGTATAGGTATAGGTATAGGTGGTAGTATAAGTACAGGTGTAGGTGACAGTATAGGTGCGGGTGTACAGGATTTGGACTATCATCTCACAGCAGATGGATTGGTTAAATTTAGAGATAGGATATATGTGTCGGACAGTAGTGATCTCAAGAAGGTTATCTTGAGGGAGTTTTATGTGAAATCATATTCGGGTCACCCAGGATACCAAAAGACATTGACTGTAATGAAGATATTATATTATTGGTCGAATATAAAGAAAAATGTGGACTGCCACAGTTGATTGTGATTCCAGAGTGGAAATTGGAGGTCATTTCCATGGATTTCATCACAATATTTCCCATGACAGCTAGACAACATGATTCCATAATGGTTATGGTGGAAAATTTGACAAAGGTTGCACATTTCATTCCAGTGAAGACTAAGTACTCAGCTATTCATGTATCACAATTTTTCATCAGATACATAGTCAGATTTCAGGGTGTTTTGAATAATATTGTGTCAGACAAAGATGCAAAGTTCACTTCCAAGTTTTCGAAGGATTTGTGATGTTGATATATGTTTGGTATATTTTTAGTGATTTTTTTATATATGTTTTTATATTATGTTTGGGCATGATCCAGGTCCGTCAGCTACCAGATTTACCCATGATATTTTATTTTGTTTATGTTGTTAGAATTGCATTTTAAAAGAGCATAAAATAACATATGTGCATGTTGTAAAGAAGGGAAGCAAGATAACCATCAACAACGTACAACACAAGACGTTGATAACGGATTTCACCTAGTGTGGGCTACGTCTCTGAGCCCGATGTCAAAATGGGGTAGGGCGCTTCATATAGTGTTGGAAGATGTGATGTACATGGATGATATTCATACAAGGATTTTCCCTCAACATGAGTTGCTTGTCTCTCCACGAGACGTTCCACTACAGGAACTCTCACTCACAATGGACCTCCTATTAGAATGACATAATCTCACATGAAGAAAAAAACAAGATCCAGCACAAGCATCAAGAAAGGATCTAGAAATCATGATACATCTCACAAAAAAAAGGGGCACATGATCAAACTACATATACCTCAACCTATGAAGCTAGTTGAAGAAGCAGATGCTCAGCTACTGAATCTGGTTGTACCGTCGAACTTGTGGCATCGAGGTGCATAGAATCAATCGCCCACATTTGAGAATTGAACATCGTTACTCCAATCTATAAATTGGACGAAAAATGGGGAGATCTGCTACTGAAACTGTCATTTCCATTGAATTTCTATCGCCGAGAGGTGTAAAATCGACATAAAGTTTGTCGAAAATGGACTCCTGCAACTTCGGGCCCTCAAGGAATCTTTTGATGCCCTCAAGATTCCCTAAGATTATGTTCTGCAGGGAATCTCCAAATCTGCTACTCAGATGGCCATTATGGCTTTACCATCGTGTTCCCTGCAAAATTCTGGTTAAAATGACTATAAATTTCATATCATTTTGACAAAATTAAATATTACCTCCCCATGGAATCTTTCAGGCATCAAGGAACCTTCTCTGCAAAAAATTATGTCTTGAAAAGTGTGCCAGCATGGTTTCGCCTCTGTGGATGCGATCACGGTTCCACCTGTGGTTTCGTTGTTTGACCTTTGAGTTCCACCATAACATAGCTCTTCAAATCCGCTCCAAGTCCATTTGCTTGGCCTCCATCGAATGGGAAATTATAATGTTTTTTATACAAAATGTGGTGGAGTTTTCAAAGAAATGGCCATTCTGGCCCAATGGTTATGGGTGGAGGTGACAAGGCAGGAGGTCGAGAGTTCCAACCCCACTGACCCCCATACTTTACATATCATTTTACATTACAGTCGGAAGGTTTTAACATAACCGCATATACTTTTTTGGGTGGTTGATTTATTTTAACGTATGCATTGATTTGGGGTCGGCCACCTAGGCCGGGCGGGTTCAACCCCCGTCGATCCCCTACTCCCCTGCCTCTGATAGCGGGATATAATAATATGGTGGACATTGTTTTAAAAGGTTTTGGGTGGGCAGGTCCACTCTACGAAACACCGACCCGACCCACTTGAACCATATATATGAACTCTCGTCATTTTAATGTACCTGTACCATACACGTTGTGGCCATGGGTGGAGGGTGCGGCGGGGGTCATGGCTCGCCACCCCATTTCTTAATATATATATATATATATATATATATATATTTAGAATTAATTGGTCATTTTTAAAATTTACGAAAATGAAGGTTATTGGGAAAATTAACAAGGCCACAATTTCTCCTATTTTTGGGAGTTGGGTTCCATGCCGGTTGACAGTGAATTTATGGGACATTTAAACCTAGCCCACTGCCCAATTTTGACAAAAAAATTGACTCACTCTAACTTCTCCATACAAGCTCGGATTGGAGATCCGTTCATGCTGCTAGAATCAGGGCGACGAGAAATTTAGTGTGAACCTAGTTCGAGAGCAATCTGACCACTTTCAATTTTGACCATTTTTGGGCCCTCTTGGTCTCCTGAGGGCGTCTGGAGCCACTTGGATCAATCCTCCCAACTGAGGAGCTTTTGGTACACCAAAAGCATGAACATAATCTGTAGTTTCTTTGTACCTTGTCTGCACCACAATTGTCCTGAAAGGTCACCCTTCAATCTCCTTCACCTTTGTTCTTCGGAGCCATAAGCGATGAGCCAACACCTGCATTCTCTGCAAACCTGTAGTACAATATTTTGAAAATTACATGCTTAACTAAGTGCCCAATATTTGACCCAAACATCCCATACTTTCCACAAGTTTATAACACATACTCGGTGGTCAAGTTTACATTATAATGGAATCAATACCCCAACTATTAATACAAGGCCAAAATATCATTGTAAGTGATGGAAAACACATCATCACTTTTAAATTTTAACATGTAATGCATGATTTACAAAGAAAGGCCAAACCCACTACCAAGCCTAGAAAAAAAAAAAACCATCTCTCACTTATCAAAGTGTATGGGTCATATCTTTGTGGTGCATTCGCTTGTCGAACAATAGTTTCAACTGGTTCATGCATGGACACTTTGTCCTTAAGGCACTGCTCTAGATGGAGCCTCCAACATGTGGCTCTCTAATGGCTAATTTTTTCGGAATGACCGTAATGAGTCTTCTTCCTCCAGACCTGCTTTACCTTCTTCTTTTCCTGCGATGGTGAAGGCCTTTCATGCCTCATCCTCTTTTGTGTTGCTATTCTTTTCCAACACTTAGAAAAGACATAAGTGGTATGGGTGTCATGTCATTATAGTTGTCATGTTGGTTTCTTTTCAGCGGGGTGATTATTGTAAATACTGCATCGAGCTATGTTATAAATCTCCATGGGAAGTATGTTTTCATTTCAGTGGTGTTGCTGAGGTATATGTGTGAATGAACACCAAGGATGGTGTCCCCCAAGGGGAATGGTTCTATAACAGCCCTAGTGAAAATTCCATGTAATAAATTTAAAATGATAACTCTGGTTGATGGGACACATATTCCATGTTAAATTTTTGGAAAAACATCCTAGTGCGGGTGTTCACATGGTTTATTACTGATTTGTAAATTGGAAAAGGTAATGGCAAAGTCATTAAAGAGGATAAAATTATTTTTGGCACATTTATTTATGAAAATAATGGAAATTAGGAGAAAAGGGAGGTGAAAGGTCACAGGTTTCATGTGAGGAGGAAAATGAAGGAAAATAATGGAAAATGAAGAAAATAGAGGCCTCATTGATAAAAAGGCTTCTGAGGATCAGTTGGTATCTTTTGTCGGTGCATTTTTGGAGCTCTCTCATTACTCTCTCTCTCTCTCTCTCTCTCTCGTACTCTTGGATACTTATAGTTTTCTTGGATTACTCTTGGAGAGTGTAGATACTTGGTGATTTGGAGAAAGGAGGCAAAGGAAGAGCAGAAAATCCCAAGAAGACATCTGGATTAGTAGCTACAGCAGGTTTTTATAGCAAGTACCAAGTTGCATGTAAGTTTTTCTCACTAGTTTTTGCATGCATGGTGTAAGCATGTGGTTTCTTGGTAATGATTTTTCATTGGCATGGAGGATTTCCTGGATTGATAGTGGATTTTCTTAGCCTTTCCCTTTCCTGGATAGCCATGGTGTTGTGGGTTTATTTCCATTGATTGTTTTGTGGATGGTTCTCATGATTCCTTTAGTTGTGGGTTGAGTTATTACTTCCTAGAACCCTTGGTTGGAAAAATGCTTTGGAAGCTCGTCAGATAACAATGGTTTTAGTTACTAGTCCTGGAAGCCTTGGTTGGACAAACACTCCTGAAGCCCTAGGTGGGTTGAGTTACTAGCCTTGGAAGCCCTGGTAGGAAAAATGCTTTGGAAGGCCTGTAACAGTTGGGGTTGAGTTACTAGTCCTGGAAGCCATGGTTGGAAAAAACACTCTAGAGCCCTACAAAAACTTGGATAGAGATAAATCTGTGATGGTTGTGATGTCTGACTATGAAGTGGAATCATTGGTTTAGGGTTGAGGTGGTTTGGCCTCTGGAAGCCCTGGATTGGTTTTGAATGATGTGTTGATGAGTTCCCACATTCATTCTTGGAATGCTAGGTCCATATATTATTAGTGTAGTCCCTTATTGTTGTTAGTGTAGCCCCCGTATTGTTATTGATGTACCCCTGTAGCCCCCATATTGTTATTATTGTGCCCCATAAAAGCCACTATTATTATTGTTGTGCCCTTACATTATTATTGTTAGGTCGGCTAGGATTATATTGTGACCCCATTGACTCCTATATATAGAAAGGAGGTTTTTTTAGTTGTATCATCAAAGAATTGTTCATTTATGTAATGTAAAGGAGGTTTCCACCTCGAAGTGGTTGATTTCTAAGGCATTTATCTCTCTTTTCTTCTATTTTTGGAGTTGGTTTCATAACCTTTGGTATCAGAGCTTTGGATTCTAGGTTTTCACTACTTCAAACAGGTCATCGTGGAATTTTCACTATGATTTTTTTTTTCTACGAAGGTTCAAAAGCTATAAAAAAAAAAAATTGTGAAGAAATCCAGAGGAACTTCATGTAAAAATTTCAGATCTTAGTTCACAATATTTTCGGAGATATGGTCTATGGAAGTTAGGGTTTTTGTAGGCTCATGAATTTCATCTCAAAGAGGTGAACTTAGGAAAATCGTCATAACTCTCTCTCTAAGCATCGGATTGGAATTCTGTAAAAAGTGTCAGAAATTAAACAAACTGTAGTTTCCTATGTATCAATTTCAGAGCCGAAGGAGGAAACAGTGACATGTGGCACGTCGTACAAGTTTTCTCTACTGAACTAGTTCATAATTAGGTCATTGTGGGAGATTGGACATAAGGTTAGACCTATGGCATTAGAAAGAAGATTAAGAGGGCTACTAAAGTAATAAAGATAGAATCTTGGGGATCTGAAATTACAGAGATACATCAATTTCAATATTGAGCTCCTCAAAAGCAAGAAAAAGGTGCGTATTTGTTTTTCAAATTTCATAAGTATTGTTTGAAAAATCCGTTTGAAGTGATTCCAAGGGAATATTGAAGTATAGATATGATTATTGGGTTCTAAAATGCCCCCTAAAAATAATTAAACATCCATTAAGGCCTCAAAAGGCTCTACTATGACTCGTGAAGAAGAAGAAGTGTGTAATGTTCCAAATATTTAGCCTCAAAGCTAAATGGAACATTAGAGTTAGCAGTAATAAATGGGAAGAAACGCCCATAAGTCTCCTGAGGAGGATAAAAACACTCCAAGTGTGAAAGGGGACACTCTTCTAGATTAATAAAACACCTCCATGTGTGAACAGGGATAAAATCAAACTAGTTCAGTCCACTTTGACTAAGTCAACAACGCAGTTGTGGAGGAGGAGGAATAACGCAGTTTTGGAGGGAGATGTATCTTTGGATAAAGGTGACCTAATTGAGTGGGGCCAAGGGAAATAAAACTCATATTTTATATAAGGAAGAGGATGGCAACATTATTCTTCATGTCTTAGATTATTATTCATGTCTGCTCAGACTTTTCTTCCTCTTGCTGTTTCGCAGAGTAGCAGTGATGTTTAGCACAGGGTGTTCCCGAGCGGGAATCCCACCTCTTTCCTTAAGGAGTCTCTTGGGAGAGTTTGTATTCATAATTCCACATCAGGTTTTCAGGTCAAGCTTCAGCCTACTTCATCATCGCAGTTTTTCCGGAGATTGTGCAGTGTTGTTGGGTGCAGTAGTGGAAGGGATTGGAATCTCGGTTTCTGAGCTAGTTTCTCATTGGAGGAAGGTTTCCTTCACTTGAGGGACCTGTTTGGAGAGATACAAAGCTTATTTAATATCTATGGTATCAGACCACACATTTCCCATACATTCCCAGTGTTGTTCCAGCTAGGGAATGCGTTACTTCGGAGGCAGTATTTAGTGCATGGTTTGGTGGCCCCGTTGCAGTGTTTCCTTGTGATTGAGAGGTTCACCCTTTCATGGGAGGAAGCCCTTGAGGGATCTAAATCAGATCATACATATTTCCAGCCTTGTACACTCTTTTTCTTCAGTGTTGTAGTGATAATTCAGTAAATCACTGAATATCACAATTGTATGCAGAGTGTTTTGACAAGAAACGCTTGTCGGGTTATATTGTATTTTGTACAAGGAGACTAGATCTCAGTTCTTAAATCATATTTGATTGATATATGAGTAGATATATTGTTATCCTATTTTTTGAGTGTAAACCCTCTCTCTGACTGCGCAATCCCTTATGCAGCAACTCCATTATTTTGCAGTCTTGGGGTTTTAACACATTTTGGCAATCCTATGTGTGGGAGACCTGTTTAACCCACCTAGTTTGATTTTTTTCAGCTCTATTCTTGGATTTAGATTGTATATTGATTAATTTATGGGATCCAAGGGTCCATTTCCGTATTTTATTGCATATGTTGTTGGGAATTCCTTTTTAATGCATGATTTATGAGTTGTTCTAGATTTGGAATATTACAGTGGTATCAAAGCATGATCTATGGCTTAGCTTGTGAGATCCAGCTATCAGAGGAACGAGAGATGGACAGATGACAGAAAGCTTCAGTATGTGAAGGAATAAAGGAAGACAAGCTTACAAAGCTTCTTCCAAAATATATGCAGAGCTTTCAAGGAGAGTTGAAGAAAATGAGATTGGAGATGGGATCTCCAAAGGAGGTTGAATTTAGAGCTGAATCTAGATTTTAACATGGTGAGTGTGAGCATGCAGCTACACACCATGATGCACAACGCATTCAAGTGCCAAAATCTATCTTGAGATGGATAGGAGGAGGAAGAATACCTAAGAGGAGAACTCTTAGTGATTTGTTGCAGGACTATGAACCTCAAACTGAAAGGTTTAGAGATCATACTGAATTCTCGGAGTTTTGCAAGATCTAGGTGGAGAAGAGAAAGCAGCAGCATATAGGTAGATTTCTTCTATCTACTTTTTCCGGATCACCTACATGTTCAGCTAGGGCTTGGGTGAAGGAGCTAGACTCCTATTTGCAGCTGCACCATATTTCTAAAGATGAAGCCATCAGAGTTGCAACACTGCATTTCAAAGGTAAGGCTTATGCATGGTGGATTTATGAATCTTGTTCCTTAAAGAATGCAAACACTTTATCTTATGCCAGATTCATAAAAACATTAATGGAAAGGTTTGGTGAAAAACTTCCTAAGAAACATGAGCAAGGAAAACTTGAGAGAACAAAACCCTTGCATGTGATGGAGGAAAATCCATTTTAGGAAACCATGGGAGGAGCTGACATCTTGCATTGCACATTGCCGGAAGTAAGACCTCCAGTTCATATTCTTGAACAAAAGGGCATGGGGATCTCCTTTTCGCAGGATGATCAAATTGTTGAGATGTTGCCCTTACACATTGAGGAAGATGAGGGCAACAACACTGTCACATCTAGAGCACATCTAGTGCCTCATGTAGAGGGAGGAGGAGCACATGCTCCAACAGGAGGGATTCTTGTATCCTTACAAGAAGTTCCCTAGGATCTCATACACGGAGGTCCCAGCACAATCAGTGAGTAGCATGATTGTGCAGCATTGTAGTTGGAAGGAGGAGGTAGGGAGGAAGAGCAACCTCATTTGATGAGAAGCACACACCCTTCTCTAACATATGTACAGTCTACTCTTGACATTGATTTCTCACTTCATGGAGGCATTCCAACAGGGAGGCCACCAGATCTGTCATTGATGAAAGACATCTTGTCTTTGGGTTCACCACTCTTGGATTTTGGAGAGGTGAAGAGTTTGGAGAGAGAATTTGGCATGGGGGATGTCAGAGTAGCAGGCAGTAGCATGAGGAGAGCTTCACATTCCAGATCACTAGCGTTGTCCCTTAGGAGGATTGATCCTTATTAGAGATCTCAACTCTTGGTAGAGTACTCCAATGATCTTGGTGCATGCATGATTCTTGATGACCCAGATGGAGATGATAGATACAGGGTGGATGATGTGGTCATCTATTCCTATGGCAGGATCTTCTAGTCTCAGGGAGAGGCTGCTACATGCAGCACATGAGGAATTCTCTTCTATGCACTTTGATGCATATTTCCATTTGATGGAGGAGTTCACTTGGGAGGGCATTCAGCATGACATATTTCAACATATGGAGAGATGCATAGCCCTGATGGTGATAGAGAGGATGTCACAGCCACCTTCCTACTCATTGGGAGAGAGGGAGAATTTCCAGTGGAGCCATTTCAGCTCAAGACCTCAAGTACATGATAGAGGAGGTATCATTTCACATTTTGTATTGTACTTCTTTTCCTTATTTGAGCAGCATGATGTATCAAGAAGAATTATCTATTCTTGCATATTGTATGATGATGTACTTTCAACTACTTGTAGCATTGATTTTGGCTATCCTTTTGATGGTTTGTGGGGGAAGCCGCATGATTCATGGTGTGCACCATTGACACTACATTGTAACTTTATGTTTCCATCTTATGAGATGACTGTGGCAGCAAACAAGTGGCTGGTAAAGCACTTGTTATTTATTATTTTGATGCAGGAAAAGATGCACTGCGCTGGTTCCATAAGTGGAACAATGATTCACTCTCCAGTTGTCATTTGGAAATTTGTTTTTATTATACCATGCTTCCATGTATTGCTGATATGTTTTTTCTCAAGGGAAGCTTTGTATGGAGAGAAGAACAAATTGTTTAGCAGGGCACCCATATGATAGAGCAGCAGAAGACTTGTTTGTATGGGGCATCATACAAGTTGACCATCATGATCCTACCTTATGGCTTGTATGAGGGAGAGATGAGGCAGCAACAAAATTTTTTGTTTCTGTGGTTGCACTTGGGAGAGTATGGGAAAAATTCTTCCCATACTTTTCATGAGATTTCTAAAGAGAAGGAATGCACATTCATTGTGCAAGGAGGCTACCCTTCAGCATTGAAGGATCATGAGAGACTTCCATGTAGGAGGAAGATCTTCTCACATAGCAGCATGATGGTGGATGGCTTTGGCAATTGGGATGCCAAAGGGAGGGTTCATGGAGCCTTATTCCTAAGGCCTTCAGCGCTGACACATGGGAGTGTGTTCTTATCGATGGAGTGTTCCAAGGAGTATATGTATCCCTTCTTCCTGTAGATTTTTATGAGGGGATCCTCATGGGGGAACTCATACATGGACCTCACTTTCAGCTCACACATGATGCATGATGAGCTAACATGCATAGCTGGAAATTCCTTGGAGGGAAACTTGCCACTTAATACTCTGAATCAGCAGTTGGGAGGACTGCGCTGCATCCACCAGAGAGACCATGTGTATCATCCAAACTTGCACATAACCTTCAGCCATTTTATGATTTGGATGCCATATGGTGATGATGTGCCATTCATCTTGTATGGAATGGTTTGGGTTGGCCTGACTCATGAATTTTGGGGAAGGGTCCTTGGAGACCCAATCTTCTTCTTGCCATTGGAGGGAAATAATGTTGTAGCCCAAGATCAGCATGCCCTGTACACTTATCATCAGTGGAGAGGAGGGCAGTGTGGGATAGGCCTTCTTTCCTATCATGTTCACTTATTCAACCCACCTACTTTTCAGGAGCCAAAGGCGGAGGAGATTCTTCATGAGTTGCCATGTTTGAGGGTGACTCACTTCATTTGGATGATATCATGGGTGAGGGAGGCACTCATTCACCATGTCGGTCATCACTCTTACTTTGTGGAGGCCATGAGATAGCAAGCAAGTTTCCATTCACACTTTCCACCTTTGATGGATGTAGACCATTTGGTTTTGCACACTTGGGAGGAAACATTGGATTACAGTTTATTTGCAGACTCTCTTGATGCAGTGATGGAGGCTATTGATGGGAGGCCACATGAGGAGGAGGGGAGAGATTTTTCTCTCCTTATACATTTTCTTGAGGAAAATCAAATATTTTTGAGGGGAGGACTATAATGCTCCAAAAATTTAGCCTCAAAGCTAAATGGAACATTAGAGTTAGCAGTAGCTTTAGCCGGTGAATAAATAGGTAGAAAAGCCCATAAGTCTCATGAGGAGGATAAAAACACTCCAATTGTGAAAGGGGACACTCTTCTAGCTTAATAAAACACGTCTATATGTGAACAGGGATAAAATAAAACTGGTTCAATCCACTTTGACTAAGTCAACAACGTAGTTGTGGAGGAGGAGGAATCCAAGGAGGAATAACACAGTTTTGGAGGGAGATGTATCTTTGGATAAAGGTGACCTAATTGAGTGGGGCCAAGGGAAAGAAAACTCATATTTTATATAAGGAAGAGGATGGCAGCATTATTCTTCATGTCTTATAATATTATTCATGTCTGCTTAGACTTTGCTTCCTTTTGCTGTTTAGCAGAGTAGCAGTGTTGTTTAGCACAGGGTGTTCCCGAGCGGGAATCCCACCTATTTCCTTGAGGAGTCTATTGGGAGAGTTTGTATTCATCATTCCACATCAGGTTTTTAGGCCAAGCTTCAGCCTACTTCATTAGAGCAATTTTTTCGGAGATTATGCAGTGTTGCTCGGTCCAGCAGTGGAAGGGATTGGAATCCCGATTTCTGAGCTAGTTTCTCATTGGAGGAAGGTTTCCTTCACTTGGGGGACCTGTTTGGAGAGCTCCAGAGCTTATTTCAGATCTGTGGTATCAGAACACACATTTCCCATACATTCCCAGCGTTGTTCCAGCTAGGGAATGCGTTATTTTGGAGGCAGTATTCATTGCATGGTTTGGTGGCCCTGTTGTAGTGTTTCCTTGTGATTGAGAGGTTCATCCTTTCATGGGAGGAATCCCTTGAGGGATATACATCAGATCAGACATATTTCCAGCCTTGTAAACTCTTGTGCTTCAGTGTTGCAGTGGTGATTCAGTAAATTACTAAAGATCACATTTGTATGCAGAGTGTTTTGACAAGAAACCCTTGTCGGGTTATCTTGTATTTTGTATAAGGAGACTAGATCCCAGTTCTTAAAGAATATTTGATTAATATGTGAGTAGATCTATTGTTATCCTATTTTCTAAGTGTAAAGCCTCTCTATGACTGCACAGTCCCTTATGCAGCAACTGTAGTATTTTGCAGTCTTGGGGTTTTAACACATTTTGGCAATCCTAGGTGTGGGAAACCTGTTTAACCCACCTAGTTTGATTTGTTTCAGCTCTATTATTGGATTTAGGTTGTATATTGATTAATTTATGGGATTCAAGGGTCCATTTCAGTATTTTATTGCATATGTTGTTGGGAATGCATTTTTAATGCATGATTCATGAGTTGTTCTAGATTTGGAATATTACAAAGTGCAACATGATATACCAAAATTACAAGAGAAAGTGCAACAACTTTTTCTCTCACAAAGAGCAACAAAAAATGAAATGGAAATTTTGAAGAAAGGCGTGGAAGCTAAGATGGATGGTTTGAATAAAAGTGTGGAAGCTAAGATGGATGGTTTGAAGAATGGCATGGAAGCTAAGATAGATGACATGGAAGAAAAAATGAAATACAACATGGAAGACATGAAGAATGATCTAAAATCAGACATGGAAGGTTTGAAGGAAGGTTTGAAAATTTTGATACAAGAAATTATTCCTAATGGTGAAAAGATAGTAGAGGAAACTCATGATGAGAGCAAAATAAATAGTAATCATAATTTCATAAACTTGTAATATCCTAAACGGGAAATAGAGAGCAATACAAAGCAACATAAACAAAAACTACAGCAAATAGAAGCATACACAGAAAACATTGCAAATAAACTAGAACAACTGAGCCATTTTATTATATTTTTTGAAATGTGGAACAAGTACAAAGGGTGATCAGAATGATAGCACCTTGGCCTGCTTTAGGCAAGATGAAATGATCTCTTCTTCCTCTATCAGAAATTTTGCTCAATCTCTACTCTACGTTGCTCCTTCTCTACACATTCTTGCTGGAAATGTTGTTGTTGGCTAAAAAGGGACTGCAAGATGGGGTTGCTCTAGTGCTCAGAAAATTATGAAACTCAGACACCGGTCTCTCCTCCAAAAAACTAGAATATCCTGTGAGGGAATTACAGAAAGGTTGACCCCGGAAATTCACCCTCTTGGGATGACTATGCACTCTTGATGGGTATGTTGGCCTCTGTGATGAAAATGCTGAAAGAAGGACCTCCAATTATCTAAGGAAATCAGCTATGGAAGGGTTGATCCCCTCACAAACCTCCGGAATGAAATCTCACGAAGTTCCTCCTCTCTCGGAGTTGCTCTCCTCTATGATTGTGTAACCCCCTGAGAGAATGCACTGCCCTGGAGATGACTGTGTAATCCCGATGGCTGAAACAATGAAGCTGCTCTCAAAAACTGATGGAATGGCTCCTCTCCTAAGCAGGCACTCGAAGTCCCCCAAGGACTAGGTTGGGATCTTCACTCGAAAACACCCTTGTGCTAAACATCACTGCAGACTCAACTAAATAGCTTAAGCGTGCTCTAGTCTTGACAGACAAAAAATCATAAGATGTAAGAATCAATGAGAAAGATTTCATCCACCCCGTTTTATGCTAGTGAAACCCTACATTCCCTTGGGCCCACCAATGTTGTGTTGTCCCTCTTGCCACGTTGTCCCCTAGTTGCCTCGCGCTGCCTATCCCACGTCGCTACTGCGCTGCCTAGCCCCACGCTACCACTATGCTGTCCTAGCTGCCTACTCTCCTGCGCTGTCACTTGTCCTCATGGACCCCGCTTTGCCTTTTAATTATTCTACCTAGTGACTTTAGGAAAGTGTTTTTATTCTAATGTTTGATTTATGGGTCCCCTCACCCCTTTATATCCTGCTGAAATTTAGAAAGACAAAAATTAATCAAAATTAAATATTCCAATTAGTTGTCTACTAATTGGGAATATTACAAAACTCTAATGTTGTATTGAAGACCCACCCTATTCCAAAGATCAATATGAGGAATTTTGATGGCAAGGATCCCGTAACATGGATACTACAGATTGAGCAATATTTTGATCTCAATAATGTGTGAAACACACAAAATGAACTCATTGCAATTTTATATTTAGAACAAAATACATTTGTATGGTATCGATGGCTTTGCTCCCGTAAAAAAATTGTCGCTTGGTCAATTTTTACGGAGGAAATTATAGCACGTTATGAGGATACAAAGAGCAACACCTTCTTTAGCCACTTGATAAATCTCAAACAAAAGGGTTCAGTGGTGGAGCACATTGAGGAATTCCAAAAATTTAATATAAGGGTAACTGATATTCCAGAGGAACACATGATTGATGTATTCATAGGGGCCTTAAAGGATAACATCCAACATGATGTTCACCTTTGGGAACCTGATTCATTGGAGAAGGCATTCAGGTTGGCAAGAAAAATTGAATGTAAAATTATGGCGACAAGGAAGCCTACCACTCACATCTATAAAGATGGAAGTGTTACTACTCCTAAACACTCACAACCTACAAGGTTGACACCACAACAATTGGAAGAAAAAATAGCAAAAGGGTTGTGGTACAGTTGTGATAGAAAATACACTAAAGGTCATAAGTGTGTTGAGAATAAATTATTTTACATAGATTGTGAAGAGGAGGAAGAAAATGAACAAGAAACTTCAGAAGAAGAGGATATACACCACGAGCCAACCCTAGAGAAATAATAAATGAGTCTGGCCATATCCTGTAATGCATTGGCAGGAATTAACACTCCTCAAACTCTCAAGATAGAGGGACATGTCAAGAAGAAAAAGGTAATAGTGTTGATTTATTCAGGTAGTAACCATAATTTTATTCATTGTAAAGTAGCCAAGTATTGAATTACTTCCTATACCCAGCACCAAAGTGTCAAGTGATGGTTGCAAATGGAGGAACTATAAAATTTTCTAGAAAATGTCATAATATCAAGCTAACCATGGGGGAATATGTATTGAATAGTCCAATGCTTTCCATTCCAATGGGAGGTGTTGATGTTGTACTAGGATTATAATGGTTACAATCTTTAGGGATGGTAGCTTTTAATTTTCAAGAACTTTTCTTGAATTTTTTTCGGAAGGAAAGGAAGTTGAATTCGGGGTATCGCAGAGAATCCGGGAAAGATAATAAGCTCTAATGCCATGAAAAATATTTTGAATAAATAACAACAAGGTGTAATTGCACAATTATGCTCACTAGAAGTTCCAACATCAAAATAATTTATTTCTCCAAATCTCCAAAAAGACTTGGACAATCATTCCAAGGTGTTTGAAACTCCCACCTATTTGTGATCATGATCATGCTATTCATTTGATTCCAAGAAGTGTTCCTCCAAACATCAGGCCTTACAGATATCCTTATGTCCAAAAGAGAAAAATTGAATGTATTTTTGCAGAAATGTTAGAGGCTAATATAATTCATCCTAGTCAAAGTTCTTTCTCTGCTCCATTAGTATTGGTGCACAAGAAGGATGGATCATGGCGCATGTGTCTGGGTTATAGGGAGCTTAATAAGCTCGCTATTAAAAATAAATTTCCCATTCATGTGATTGATGAATTATTGGATGAATTACATGGAGCAATTTATTTTATCAATTTGGATCTTCGTTCAGGATAATTAGAACAAACTGAAGATATTCCGAAAATAGCATTTTGAACTCATTGTAATATTCCAAAATAGGAAAAACAGGAATATTGAACATAAAACTGGAATTTTCAGTAAATATCAATACATAAAACATGAGCAAGTCATATGTCCATTTTATTATGTATAACAGCATCAAATAAGTACAATATCTTAAGGAACGAGTCACTCAAACTAGGCAAGAGAAGCCTCCAATGCTTAAATACACCCAATCATGAGATGTTCCTGCTGCACAAAATGCCGAAGAAACAAGACAATGCAGTCCCAGTGAGTACAATTGTATCTATAAAATACAAATATATATATATCTACTGATATAATTCTCAAAATGTGCTAGAAATATAGATCTAAGCTCCTAAGAACATTTCCAAGACAACCCAGAAAGGGTTTTTGGAAATACACAAAATACAAAATGATAAATGTAGCCCTAGGGCTGAATAATGCTCTGCAAATGGAAAATTGATAGGAGGTGGCTGATATAATATGGAGATGGTTGATACTCCTCCAATATACCTCCTGGATGAAGGGTTTCTCCCCTCACTGGAAATCTAACTCACAAACTTGGGCACTAAGCCCTATACTACAACTACCCTGCAAAATAACACAATTTCTGAAGGAGTTTGCATTGTAGGTGATGAAAGATACTTGGCCTGATGCCCGATGACAAAATTATGCTCAAGGACCCTCCTTGCTAGCCTCTCGGATGAAGGGTTTCTCCCCTCACTAGAAAACAAGCTCATAAAGTGGATCTATTGATCCTCCACTGCTACTGCCTTGCAAAACAACCCAATCCTGGAAGGAACTGCACTATGAATAATGGCTGAAGCTTGGCCTGATGTCAGATGGTGGAAATGCAGCTCAATAAACCTCTCCTAAGTGAGCACTCGAAGTCCCACGAGGATGAGGGTGGGATTTCCGCTCGGAAACACTCTTGTGCTAAGCAACACATCAGACTCCGCTAAATAGCTGAAGCATGTAGAAAGTCATAAAAGACTAAAACATAAACAATAATAAGAATTCTTTCTGTGGATTCCATCCTCTTCCTTATATTCTTGGTGAGCTTCCTCACCCTGGGTCCCACTCATTAAAAATGCTACTCTCATGTATACACTCCTCCATCATAACTACGTTGTCCCTCATTAACTCTCCACTACCTCCATGACAGCATTATTGATTTGGTCAAGACCCTGTCCACATGCTCAAGCCCCTATTCACACCCACAAGTTCTTTATTCAGTTGCTACAATGACCCACATTCACATTAGAAGTGTTTTTATTCCTACTAAAGAGATTTATGGGTCTTTTTACCCACTTAATCATCTATTTTATTAACCAAAGAAAAAATTAATATTCCAACTAGTTGAAAGCTAATTAGGAATATTACACTCATGAGGGTCATTATGAATTTTTGGTCATGCCTTTTGGCCTTAACAATGCACCTTATAAATTTCAACGGTTGATGAATTCCATTTTCAAACCCTTCCTTAGAAAATTTGTGTTAGTATTTTTTGATGATATACTAATCTACAACGGATCTTGGAAGGATCATGTTCAATATGTTGACATAGTGCTCAAACTATTGGAGGAGAAACAATTATATGCAAAAACCTCCAAATGTTTCTTTGGAGTACAAGAGGTGGAATATCTGGGTCATTTTGTATATCAGGAGGGTGTTAAGGTAGACCCTAACAAAATTAAAGCCATTAAGGAATGGAAAGTCCCCACAACCATAAAGCAATTGCAAGGATTTATAGGGTTAAGAGTGTATTATCGCAAGTTTGTTAAGAATTATGGGAGAATAGCAGCACCTCTAACAACATTATTGAAGAAAGATGCATCTTCATAGACTCCTAAAGCAACTAAGGCCTTTGAACATCTTAAAGGGGAAATGTGCCTAGCACTAGTCTTAGCTACACTAGACTTCACAAAAACCTTTATTGTGGAATGCGATGCCTCAAAAAATGGAATTGTTGTTGTTTTAATGCAAGAAGGAAGACCCATTGCTTTTGAAAGTTGTCCAGTCAAAGGACAGTATTTACAGAAATCTATTTATGAGAAGGAAATGTTGGAAATACTACATGCATGAAAGAAATGGCGACCTTACCTAATGGGAAGACACTTCAAGGTAAAAATTGATCATGACAGTCTTAAATACTTTTTCGAACAAATACTATCTTTAGAAGAGAAGCAAAAATGGGTCACAAAGATGTTGGTTTATGACTTTGAAATCATCTACAAAAAAGGGAAGCTAAATGTTGTTGCAGATACACTCTCAAGAAAGGATGAAGAGGTGGAAGCATTGCTTTGTGCCATTTCTATTATCCAACCAAATTGGATAACCGAAGCAAGGGATGAATGGAAGAATGAAGAAGAAGTGTGGACACTCATTCAAAAGGTGTTGCAAGATCCTAGTACATCTGATACATTTAGTTGGAAAAATGATTCCTTATGGTACAAAGATCACTTGTATCTTTGTACTATTTCCCAACTTAAACAAAATATTCTTTTGCAATTGCACACCTCTCCCTTAGGAGGACACTCATGATTTTAAAAAACTTACCACCGGGTGAAGAAGGAATTTTTTTTGGATGGCCTTAAATCTGATATTCAAAATTTTTTGGCAAAATGTTTGGTTTGCTAGCAAAATAAAGTTGAGACAATTAAGACCCTGGGTCTTCTACAGTATTTATCCATTCCAAGTCAATGTTGAGAGGAGGTTTTAATGGATTTTATCACATGTTTACCTAATTCCGAAGAAAAGAGTGTCATCGTGGTGGTAGTTGATAGACTTACCAAGTATGCACACTTTTGTGAATTATCTCATCCATTTAAATCAAGTACAGTTGCTACTGCATTTATGGAAACAATTCAAAAGCTACACGGAAGCCCAAAGATTATTGTAAGCCACAGAGATCCAATTTTTACTTGAAATTTTTGGACCGAATTATTTTCTTGTTTGGGTACTCAACTAGCTCATACCTCATCTTATCATCCTCAATTCAATGGGAAAACTGAGATAGTGAACAAATGTTTGGAAGGATATATTTGTTGTTTTGTATCTGATAAACAAACACAATGGGTCAAGTGGTTACCTATGGCTGAATGGTGGTATAACACTTCCTTCCATACTGTAGCAAAAATGACCCCATTTATGGAATTTTATGGATATCATCCACTGTCCATCACATCATATTTAAGAGAAAATTCTAAGGTTCAAGTAGTGGAAGATCACATCAGGCATCAACAAAAAGTTCTCCAACTCTTAAAGGATAACCTGAATTTGGCACAAAATCGAATGAAACAACAAGTAGATCAACATCGCAGCGAGAGAAGTTTTGATGTAGGAGACTGGGTATTTTTATGGCTACAACCATACAAACAAATGTCCCTCAAGCAAGCTAAGAAGGATAATAAATTATCTCCAAAGTACTATCATCCTTACAAGGTGTTGCAAAATATTGGTACTATGACATACAAATTGGATCTTCCTGCTTCTTCTCGAGTGCACCCAGTTTTCCATGTTTCGTGCTTAAAGAAGGTTATAGGTGACAAAATTCTAGTTCAAATAATATTTCCAAAACTTGATGAGGAAGAAAAAATCATATTGGAACCTGAAGAAGTCACGGAAACAAGAATTCGATAGTTACGAAATCGATCAATTTCAGAGTATCTCATCAAGTGGAAGAACTTGCCTGCTGAATATTTCACATGGGAGGATCATAATTTTATACAGAAGCATCCAGAGCTACTCAAACGTTGAGGACAACACATTTTTGAAGGAGAGGGGAATGTTAGGTCCCTATATTACTAGTGTAGTCCCTTATTGTTGTTAGTGTATCCCCCTTACTTTTATTTTTGTACCCCTGTAGCCCCCATATTGTTATTGTTGTGCCCCATAAAAGCCACTATTGTTTTTTTGTGCCCTTACATTATTATTGTTAGGTCGGCTAGGATTATATTGTGACCCCATGGACTCTTATATATATAAAGGAGGTTTTTTCCTTTGTATCATCCAAGAATTGTTCATTTATGTAATGTAAAGGAGGTTTCCCACTCGAAGTGGCTGATTTCTAAGGCGTTGATCTCTCTTTTATTCTATTTTTGGAGTTGGTTTCATAACATGGAATATGACACAGGGTCGATTGGCTGAAGTGAGATTTGGCTCATCTAATCTATGGTCAGGTGGAACGTGGAAGTCCCATATTCAATTAATTTCTACATTCATTAATGAGAAATTAATTCCATTGGTATTTGATATGCAAGTGTATTGATTTATATGTGGATTCTATTGTTGTTGTATCCATGGTATTTATGTTGTTATTATGTTGGTTATGAGCGTGCATTTTTACAGTGATGGTGTATGTCTCTCCCCATGTTTTTACTTGTAAATTAATTCACAATGTATATATGATCAAATAGATTGTATGGTGACTAATGATGTAGGGGAGCTATGCTTCTTAGTGATTCTTAGATAATTATGAGACCCCTTTGCTACGTGATGTTGTTTATACTTGTAGTTTCAATTTTTGTGACATGTTTAACAAAATGCCTGTCATGGATAAGAGGGGTCTAGATGAATTCATTTGATGTGATTGATTCTGTACCATTGTCCTATTGTTACTTATCATCTCTGAACTTTTCATGAAATTCTAGGTAGAGCACTGGGTTTTGGGCCTAAAAAGATGGCTCAAATCCCGGGGACGGTAGCATACAAATTTTAGGGATTGAGTCCTTGGACGTTGGCATGCACTGTTATGCCTACGTCTATAGCCTCCTGGATGTTAGCTTGCAAGTATGTGCCTGCACCTATAGCTCAGCAAGGTCAAAAGGTCAGTGTGACCCAAGGGTAATAGGCCTTAATGTTTGGGTTACTTCTTGGGTGTTGTTCTTGTTGTATAAGGTCTGTGTGAAGAGTTTATGTCAATTCCACTTCCTTAAGGTCATCAAGAAGATTGAGTCTGATCATACTAGCTTCTCATCACATGTTTAGCCTGGTTAGCTAGTTACTTGGGTAGATGTGGGAAGAGGGCGTTACAGACAATGTACAAGCAATGCTCCAAAGAATCTCAAAAATAAAAACCGGCAATTCAATGTCAAGTGTACATTCTAGACATCTTGTTGATAAAGAATATATTTATACTACATCTTGTACCCAACTAAACCATCGGAAAATTGCGGTGTATCATCAATAAAAATAAAATTTGTTGAAGTTTCTAAATATTGCACATTATCAAAACAATGCAATCATTCTCTATCAGTGAAGACACATAACAACAAAATAGTCTCTATCTCTTTTCCAGCGGATGCAATAAGCAATACACTCACTTTCATCAATTAAAATTTGCAAAGTGAACACAAGGTTCCTTGCTACATGAAGAACCAAAAAAACATGTCAATTAAAATAAGGAAATTGAGGTATGTCTGCGAGCAATCCAATACATGCCTACATGTGTGTGTTGCATTTGTGACACATTGTACTTTGGAAAAGACATGTGACCCATTGACAAAGTCGCATTATCAACTATTTGTTATCTCATGCCTGCAAAAAAATTCAAACTTGTCAAATTCGTTGAACATATTTGCAAATATTGTAATAATGCAATACTCATTGAAAATTCGTTTGCATTTTCATCACCTCTGCATATTCGAAGAAACCAAAAATTGATCTTTATTGTATTATTAACACATTTAGAAGAAATATTAGTAGTACCAAGAATGGCTTTTGCACAAATAAGGAAACTTGGTTACAAAATATCAAATATTAGATTGCCAGACACAATTATAAATGTTCCTGCCAGTTTGGATAGATGTAATATCCCCAAAAGGGAAACAAGCAACAACACTAAACAATACTGCTTCAGAAATAATGCAGTTCAACCAAATGAAAGCAGGAGGCCAATATGGAGGCTCAAAATTTATGTATACATCAGCAAATCAGATTTACAATGAATCCCATACAATGTATAACAGGAAATAGAGGACTTAAATAGAAAGAAACCCTCAAAAAGAGGTGTTGCAATCACATATATTCACTGCAAAGGCTTGACAACATTATTTTTATTATGCTGCAACAACTATTGATTAAAACTTAGATCTAGAGAAAAATAATGCATGAACATTCAGATCTGTGACAGATCCATACACTATAGAGTCTCTACTTTACATGCCCCTTGGGGTTTTCAGCAGTACATAAAGCACATGGAGTAGATCTAAGATCTAAGGCTGCAGACCTGTAGAAATCTTTAGAAATTCTGAAGTAAATACAGGGGTATTCAGATCAGATCTGAACATAACGTGGATTAGATCTGCAATCCATGGATCACCATAGTGAAGGGCAGACTCCCAACACTAGAGATCACTCCTCCAAAGTTATGCCAAAATCCCTTACAATAACACCTACAAAAAAACGTAGATCTGGAAGATAAACTGCGTTGTAGGGTTCAAGATCAATTTGGCCCAATGCCAAGATGTAAATCTTATGCTCCAATGATACAATACACTCCTGCCAATGGGATAGAATGCTTTCCCACTTAAAAGAGGCACTAGTATGGCCTAGATCTGAGTAGATCTAGCCTCCACTTGCTGCAACTTACAAGGACAACCAAACACTCAACAAGATCTGCGTTGTAGTTGGAAGATGAAGTTTGGCCAGTTGTCTGATAGTGGACAAGATATGCAAGACTCTTCCAAGAGGCCTCTCAAGGAAAGAGGTGGGATTCTTGATCAGGAACACCCAGTGCTAAACAACAAAGAGAATGATATATGTCTAAACAGACAGTATATTCAGAAATATCATACAATCAACAACCCCTCTCATGCTGCTCTCCTCTTCCTTTTATAAGATATAAATCTTGCAAAACCCTAAACCATCTCAATGATTTAGCTTCTTTCACATGTGCCACCTCCAACTAAAACTGCATTGTACATCAATGAGGATCATCTCTTTTAGACAGCATTTTTGATTTGGTCACGGTTGACCTAGTCAAATGCCTCAATCCCTTTCACATAAGGTTGTTTTATTAAGATAGCCCAGATTTAGCCTTGTTCACATAGGGCATTGATTTATTCATTGTTTTAGGAGTTTTTATCGTCTTCCTTTATACATTTATTCATGCTACAGGAAAATGAAACAAAATTGTATATTCCCATTAGCTTGGGCTAATTGGGAATATTACAATAGAGTTAAAACAACTCTACCTAGATATATTGATGACTACATGATAGTTTCAGTTATGCTAAAGAGAAAAATGGAGTACAATTATGCTTATTTGTCTGGAAACATTCTGCCCAAAAAAGTGATAGTTTCATTACATGACTTGTGCAACATGTCTCTATACAAAATTGAAAAAATAGTAATCAACGATGAATGGAAAAATCACTTTGATCAAAGGAAGAAAAATCATGAGAGAGATAGTCCAACAATATATCAACATGATTCACTAAATATAGATGATTATCTAGAGAACTAAAACACTTGTGCATAGTTACTCAAAGGCCCACCTTATCTATGATCTTGATACAAGAATAATACAAATTGCACTTTCGGAAGTATTGCATCCCTTGATCATTTTCCAAGAATATTTTTCTGAAGAATGTAACTTCTCAACATTGTTCTATGGATCGAGTCGACCTACCAATGTTATCAATTGCTTCTTCTATTAACAATTGCGGAATGGGAACTGATGCACAAGTCTCGTGAATTTTCTACACAAATTAAAAATATATTTTTAAAATCAATCCACCTATTGATAAATTGGGTCTCTAGCTTAGCCTGGATTTCTATTCGCAAAGGAGAACTAAAAGGACAAAATTTTCTTGCTAAATATGTCAAGAATCAAAGCAATCTTCAAATACTATTGCAATCACCAATTGCATATCGATGTTTGAAAATCATTTGCACATCCCATAACTACTTTGAACGCATAAAAAAATACATATTTACAATGATATGACAGCTTGGCCCACCAACCTTATTTTTCACATTCACTAGTGTTGAGCATATTTTGGATCCATTGATAAATGCACTAAAAAAACAAAAAATTGAATTTGTAACAAATAACAATCGAAATTATGTTGATGAATGCATGAGCAGATGTCATCTTGTCATTTGTAGTCGATATTACAGGCATAAAATCTTGTCACTACATCCCTTGATTACAAAAAACAATGAAGTATTCTGTCAAGTGCAAGATTGTTTCTTTATCGCAAAGTTCCAAATAAGAGCAACATATCATGACCATGGATTCCTTTGGATTCAAGGTGCACCAATATATCAGCATTCCCCTTATGTCGATGTCATATATTTCATTGATCATTATTTGATTTGTGATTAAACAATTTTTCCAAATGAAATAATTCAAATTCAAACTCATCACCACACTAAAACTTGCAAAAAGCACAAACATTCCACTTGTAGATTTGGTTTTCCTTTCCCACTAATTGTTGAAACTTGTATCTTACAACCTTTGTCTAATGAAAACAATGACAATCAAGCAATGCAAAGAAAAATATTTCTTCCCTTCTAAAAAAAAGCCTATTAAAAAAACATAACATTTGACATGTTTCTAGTTTATATTGTAATTACAAAACAAGAATACATGTTGCTCCTTCGCTCTTGTATTACTTGGTCTACCATACTGCTCAAAAGAAATCTTTGTGATGTGTGGATAAATGCATTTTCGAAAAAAAAATAAAAAAATCATCGTTGTGGCAAGAAAACACATATGCTCAATTCATTTTAGATGTGTATGCCGCAATGACATATTGTAACTCCAATATGACAAAGAAGGACCACTCATGACATTTTCTTTCAAACGAATTCAAGAAAATTTCATGTTTGATGGAAACAAAAAAAAAATTGAAACTATTCATAAACTTGGAAACATGTTGCTAAATATGTAACATATGTCAAGTCGATAAGAAATCCACATTTTTCTTTCATTTAATTTCTACTCATCCTCTAGAAAGACATTTTTCATTAATAATGCTCCAGCTAAAAAACAAACGTATGTTCTAAAAATACTTGTTTTGACACAACAAGAACAAAATTACTCTGAAAATATTGTCTACGTGACAACAATTGACAAGTATGTCACATGACCCACTGACCTTGTTAAAAAATTCTTGGCATAATATGCTTCCTCCTATTTGATCACGAAAACAACAACCAATAAAAGAAAACATACATGTATCATACGGTTCATTCGATACAATGAACACAAGGACCTAGAAAACCATTATAGAGAAAAAATGGGTGCTCTACATCCCATACAAAGAATTTGAATACACATTAAAGAAGGTTAATGAGAAATGTATTGAGGCTTACCTCTCCCAAAAACACATTGTCAAAACCATTTAAAAGAGATTTTCCAGTTTAATCCCGCCATGGGGTGATATTGAAGTTGCCTCTACTACAATTGCATCCAAAACTGTAAAGATATTTATCCTTCACTTCCTATTGGAAGATGGAAGTAATACTTCTTTTATTGAAAAATATGATATTCAACATGACATCCAATAGAAAATTCAATTTAGAAACATCCAAACTATATACACAAAACGTAATGAATCCATTAAGCATCCCTTTGTTTTGGACACATTAGCATATCATGAAATTAGGAGACAACTAAATTGAGAGAAACAATCCATAATAAAACAAATAATACTATGAAAAAAAAAAAATCTAGGAAAGCTCTTCTATTTTTTCATCATTAGAGGTGCAAGCACGGGAAAAACATTCATTGCATAAGCACTTTACCATGCATGAGTATGACTCTATAACAAAGACTTACAATGTGACCCCTTGAAAAAAAGGGTCTCATAGTTGCATTTACTAAAAAGGTTGCATATATTGCAAATGGTGTCACAGGCCATTTCGCGTTGCATTTACCACTTTCACCATGTGACATGATGTCATTGACTTCTAGCATACTTGATATATTGAGCAAAGAATATGCAAATATTAAATTTTTTCTCATAGATGAAGCTTCATTAATTGGATCTTGATTGCTACAAATAATTAACAAATCACTTCATGAAATCAAGCACACTCCAGCTACACCATTTTTCAATCTCGACCTAATGTTTTGTGGTGACCTGTGTCAAGCACAACCTCTACGTGATTGTGGGATATTTGAGCGACCAGTTCTTAAAGAAACTACTGCTCCTTACAGTTTATGGAAAGACAGTGTCAAAAATTATGAACTAAAACAAGTGACATGACAAGATAAAAAATAGTTTGTATCCATTTTAAACATAATTAGGACATGTTCACATATTGACGATGATCTTGAATTCTTTAACAAGAAATTTTATAGACGCCCACCAAATGATCTGACGTTTCCATATCTCTTCTACTTAAACAAGAATGTACATGAACATAAATGAAATAATGTTGTCTCTCATCAAAACATAAATAATCACATTAAATGCATATGATAGAACAATTGAGTCAATAAATACAAATCACAATAGCACCATCAAAATGCAATTACCAGCTACCATTGTGCTAAAAGAAAATATGCTTGTTGAACTAATTGGCGTAAATTACGATATTCAATATGGCTTGGTAAATGGTGTCGAAGGAAGTCTTAGAGCATCCACAACATTTGTGAATGGAGCATTTTGGATTGGATTATTGATCCAACTGATCCAAGGGATAAAAAAATATGCTAAAAAATCAAGTGCTTGAAATTTCCTGAAACTATTCATATATCACGTCGTTATGATTCCAACGACGCTTGAATCACCTCAATCTGACACCGTATATGAAATTTATCATGCTCTAAAGTTTTTGGAAAATAACTTAAAAGTCAACTTGCAAGGTTGACTGGATGTTGACTGTGCATGTTGTACAGTGACATGGTGTTGATGTCAGCAAGTGACTCTACAGGGATGGAGGACAGATGGGCCAATCATGTGTTGACATGTGGCATAACCATACGGGGACAAATGGCGAAATTTTATTGGTTGTTGAGATTTAGGTTTGACAAATTAGGAGGTGCCACATTGCCTATTGGGAGGGCGCCACGTGGCCCTCAGGATGTGTGCAAAATTTTTCTATGTGACCGATTGACCCCATCGAAATCAAACCCATGGCCTCACATTGAACAACTAACTATTGAGCCGATAGACTAAACATGATTCTCATTTATAATAGCAGCGGTGGTTATATTTAAATTAATGTGGTTTTGGTGTTGGGGGAGGGTGGGGGCACGTGGCCCCAACCCTGGTCATATGCCCACAGTGTAAGGCATAGGGGGTGTGTGGTTAGCTCGACCCCTGGTTCCATTCAACCCACATGACAAATGGTGGAGCTAGTTGTGAAGGGGTCAACGCGTGGTGCCCAACTCACAACCATGTGGCCCTCTACATGACCAGGGACTTAGAGCCGGCGGGTGAGTGGTCTCTATCCTGCGCCCATGACCATATTATGGTCCACGTGACCGTGCAAAAGGGAGGAATTTTGGCACAAGTGCACAATTAATGGTCCTACATTTTTCACCAATTGTGGCAGAATCAGCAGCGAAAACACATGAATTTGTCGTCTAGAAGATACACCACAGGAAAATTCGTTGCTTAGTTTTCCAGTTTTGTCATTTTGAAGGAAAAATAGCAGAGAAATGGAGAAAGAGGCCTAGCTTGACAATTTTTTAGCCTTTTTGAACCCAAGAAGAGCCTACACGGAGATTTTGGGTGTTCTTGACACAATGGAAGCATTAATTTTGTGATTTGAGCATTGTTTGTTGATCTAATTAACATTTTGAGAATATAATTTAAAGGGCCAACATTGGAAGCTAGACCCAAAGATGTAGCCCAGGAGGGTTGAACTCCATCATCAAATTGATGTTTTTTGATATTACATATTGTCTATTATTCTCTAGTTATATCTTAAAAACTTAACTAAAATCAAGAAGTTTATCTTCTTTTGAAAATTGATCCATTGCCCACAACACATAAACTGGCTGGAAAATTGTTTTAAGAAACCTTCAAGTTTTTAATTTCAGATCAATTTGGTATCAGAGCATGGTTGTTCTGAAGGTTTGATTATTTTTGCAAGTGTTTTTTAATCTTAACAAGGTATAAATTGAAGAGAGGAGAAGGATTGCTTGAGGAACCAAACCCTCAAATTGGTTCAAGGAGGTCACAAACTCCAACAACTCCACCACTCATGGCATACGAAGAAGGACAAGAGTTAATGTTTGAGGATGAGAGAGATATTTCAGAAAAGATTTCTATGATATGTGAGAGAGGGTAAAAGTGTTGTACAATGAAAGGAAAACAAGGTTGCAAGGAGAGAGTTCAAACACTCCAAAAGATATTGATGATAATGGGAGCAAACCTCTATTCCCTCCACCGCCTCCTCCTTCACCTCCATCTTCACCTTCACCCTCATCTCCTTATTCACCTCCTTCAACACATATACATACTCCTCCTAGATCTCCAAAAAGACATGTTAAGTCTCCTTTTCTTAAGCTTGATGTCGAGTTTTGATTGCCCATGTACCATGGGTAAGTAAATGTTGAAAAGTTGGATAATTGGGTTCGTCAAATTGTATTCTATTGCAGTATTCAAAGAATCAGGGATGACGTTACAAAAATCCGACTCCTTTCTCTCATTTCGCAAGTGCAACCCTCATTTGGTGGGAGGCCAGAACTCAAGAAGATTTGAAGAAAAGTGGTGAAATTATCTTGTCTTGGAATGATTTTTTAGCTACATTAAGAAGGAAAATTTATCCATTAGCTTATATGCAAAAAGAAATTATGGATTGGAAAATTTTTAGACAAGCTAAAGGTCAAAGTGTTCAAAGTTACATGCAAGAATTTAGAATAAGAACTTTAATCTTGGCACTAGTACATATGGTCAATTTTTTGACAGTTTTGATATATTGTCAGAAAGTTCCCCAAATTTTCTCAATTTTTTTAATCTCGCCACGCGGTGTCGCTCTTGCGACCATGACGGTGACGTTGTCTCTTTTGCGACACTACGAAAAAATGTTTCTATTGCGACCCACCCGACTAGGGTGTCGCAATAGCAACAGTAATAGAATACAACGTCGCTACAGTGACGTCCATGTATTTTAACCTTGTATAAAAGGAACAACACGCCCCTTTATCAACCAAAGCCCCTTCACCGGCTATGTAATTTTCATATTTACCAAATAAATAAAATCAAATTCTCGAAATAAAAAATATATTATATTTGTCATATTTACCAAACAAATAAACTAAAATCCCTGAAATATAACTACAATTATTAATAATCTAAAGTCGTGAAAATATTTTCATGCACTGCAACTTTAGAAGAAACTCATTATAGATGCCTTTTTACGTAGCGCCACTGGACAAATCTCGTTGAAGATGAATTTTTTTCCTCCTATATATTGGATCACGGAGCTGAACTTGTCGTCATTGAAATTGAGTCAGGTTTTTGGTCCATATGAGAGCTAACAGAAGCAATAATTTATTCAAAGAATCTGGGGATTTTCAGTTTTCAGATAAATTTGAAGAATTTACATGAAGACTTTGAAGTCTTCGGTTTTTTTAAGTGAGTTTTGAAGAGTTTTCTCGATGAATATGAAGGTTTCGTTTTTTGAATAAAAATTTGAAGAGCCCATTGGGAGAATTTGAGATTGTTTTCGGCTTTTTATTTTGAGAGAAACCCCCAAATTTTTGAAGCAAAAGTTCAGCTTCGAGGGCTTCAGCATAAACAAGAAAACCAGCTACAACTTCGAGCCCCTGAAGGCCCCCTGTCATGAACTCTACCTTCCCTGCCATGAAAACTATGAAGATCAAGATTTCGATGACATCGATTACGCAGATTCAAAATAACAGTTAGTCGAGGTCTGAATCCCTCGGAGCTTATCGATAACAAGAAAAATGTGGAAGAAGAGGAAATTGACCCCTTGGATGCCTTCATGGTGGGTATTCACGAGGAAATGAACAACACCCCAGATAAACATGAAGCCAAGGTGGAAAAATTTCGGATGAAGAAGATGATCTCAAGGATAGCTTTCTCAAGGCCCATAAGGATGCAGGGTTGACCCTGGCGGTCGAAGCCCTGCAGGCCAGTTATGACTCCGACGAGGAGGTTTACGCTGCTGCCAAGGTCGTGGGCATCGGGCTGCTTGAGTACAATTCCAAAGATAACGTCGTTGTTCCTGATAAGAAGAATATCGAGCCCATTTCGGTATTGGATCATTCGGAGATCAATTATGAGCCCTTTAAAAAGGATTTTTACAAGGAAGACCCTTCAATATCTGGTAATTTAAGAAACCCAATATTGCTAAAAACCATACTTCATTGTAATTTTTTATTTGCGGGGATCAATTAGTGAATGCATATTAAGTTTTTGTAACTAATTATTCCATTTGGTGGATCGTGAATATGCATTTTTATTTAATTTTGGGATTTAGACTCATTAGGTTTAGGGTTTTACTACGGTCGGAAAAGGTGAAAAGGATTAAAGTGGGAAAACCGTTAAATTGTTTCAATGAATAAAAAATCATTCCTATAATATGGAGAATATCCTCACCGAAAGAATTTTTTTCTTACAGAATGCTATATCACATATTGAAGTAATTTGCCACCATCAGAACTGCTTTCCTACAATATGCAGGAAATCCCAAGAAACAGAACTTCGTTCCTACAATATCTCGTATGTCAGATATTGCATTGTATCCCCAGAAACAATATTTCATTGCTACATTATTGAGCTATTCACATACTACAATACATCTATGTTTATCTACAAATGGTATTTCATTCCTTCATGTAGTATATTGCTTGCCATACTACTGCAAAATTGGGTCGTTCACTATTGCAACTTTTTAAGATTGATGCTCTAGTGGGTATGGTACTGGTGTTCACAAAAGGATATAGAATAAGTTGGTTGTAAATAAGTTTGGGTTGGATTATGCTTGAGTTGCAATTTATCAAACACAATTACATGTCTACATATAATAGAAAGCGAGGTAATGTCACATGACTCATCTGACTTGGGAAAAACTCAGATGACTCAGACTTAAGAATGACTCAGCAAAGCCAAAGAGTAGGAGGATGCAGACTTAACAAATGCTAAGGTTAAAAATACATGAAATCTTAAAATAAAGTTTGATTCAATATGTTGGCTACATATAAGATTGAACACGACAACTATGGAAAAATCTGCCAAATCTTGGCAAATTTGACCGAGGTTGACATTTCCAAATTGGCTTGGTTTGCACCTATCTCTAGGCATATTTGTGTAGTAATCATTGAACTCTCTGAATCTTTGAAGGAGAAAATATGCTCGAGAGGGTTGATTCTTATTAAATTGGTTTTCATATCAATTATAATCATTAGAAAAATTTCAGTTTAGTTGATCCTATAGTGTTCTGGGTAATGTTATAAAGTGGAAATATGGGAAAAATGAAGAAAATACCACACACAGATTAATTACCCACATTCTATCTATCTTTGTAGCTTGCTTAGCTTTTTGTCCTAGTGGTTTGAGAGAGCCACATAATTATCCATATCACATATAATCATATTACTATCCCCTCAATAAACTCTATTTGCAGAGGCTAAATAAGAATAAAGTTAAATTCATCCAATCAATTATCATTTTCTCATTTCTCCAAGCCCTTTGGATATTGTTGTATCTGTGTGATATACCTCGTTTTCGCAAACCATATTGTTTTCTAGTATTTTTAAATGATTTGGAGAGTTTTATTCATTTTCTTCCCAATTAAATTATTCCCCTTTGCTTGTATTTGGTGTTATATGGATTCAGGTATGACGTATCAGGAAGTTACTGCATATAGGAAAAGTCTAGGTATCAAAGTTTCTGGATATGATGTAAGAAGGCCAATTAAGAAATTTGAAGATTGTGATTTTTCTTCTACTTTGATGAATGCCATTGATAAATTGTAATGTTCCAAATGGGGAAAAATAGGTTCAGTAGGTTCACTATGGAATCAAAACAATATGGAATTACACCGATAGATCTAAACCAGAGATAGACGGGTAGGGCATTTACCGGATGCATCACCTTCACGAGGAAGGGTGAAATCCATAGGCTTCCTGGCCCGTTCCAGACTCTGTCTATAGAAGATTGGTGAAACACAACAAGTGTGGGAATGACACACTCCTCTTAGATTTTTCTGCCCTTAGGAACCTTAGACCTACATATCTAATAATGGATCCAAAATAGAAGCAAAAACCAAACAAGGGAGAAGCGGGAAATTCCATTCTCAAGAAAATATGCAATAGGCTCAAGAAGGACGCTGTATAAGCAAGCCAGTGTAAAAATAACACAGACCAGGGTTGGTTTCCCTTATTTTAGGCTGTGTGGGACCTCCATGCAGAGTTTCTGTTAGCGCTCAAATCTACCTCAGGCTGAAATGAATTAAAACTCAAGGCTACATCAAACCACGCTCAGCCTCGTAGCTAGCCCTACGAGGACAGGAGAGGGCTCTCTCCGTCAATCTCGGTAAAATGAGCAATAAGATGCGAGATGACTTACAATAGGAACTGATTTTAGGCTAGTAAAGAGATAGGTATGTTTGATTTTTTGGTTTTTGGTTTTTCACTGGAGAAATGGGAAAACAGATTTTGGGTCCGGGGATAAGGTCAGACCTTTGCAGATTTCGAGTTGGGGCGAGGTAGGTGACGGGTTTGATGCTCCAACTACTCGCTGCAATATATGGTCCATTTTTGGCAGCGGATAATTGTCTTTTAATGATACCTTATTCAAATTTCTGAAGTCGATACATAAACGGATCTCACCTGTTTTCTTTCTCACGGGCACCAAATTTGATATCCAATCTGAAAATCGAATAGGCACAATGATTCCTGACTTATACAACCTGTTTACCTCTTTTTCGATCGATGGTAGCAGCTTTGGATTAATTCTCCTCAACTTTTGACGAAAAGGCTTCTGATTTGGTTTGATGGGGATAGTATGCTGAATGATGTTAGTATCATATGTTTTTAGATCTGAATAATCCCACGCAAAAGCATCAGAAAATGAAGACAACAATTTCACATACTCTGCCTTTACCTTTGGTAACAATGACTTTGATAATTTTACCATCTTGGGATTCTCAGTTGTCCCAATATTTACCTCCTCAACACCTTTTTCAGTCGGCCTCAATGTCGGTTTGCGGGCTACATCGTCTTGATCAAACAGCTCTTCCAAAGGAATCAATCCCTTAGGAATGATGTTATACTTAA